>CAUYQG010053454.1:0-56470 GCA_963574415.1 Tarsius wallacei
AACCTTAATTCTACTGGTGACCTTAATTCCCCTTTGTCACATAAACTAACATATTCACAGATTTCAGGAATTAGAATGTGGGCATCTTTGGGGACAATTATTTTGCCAAGTATAAGTCTGTATTGAGAAGTGTGAAAAGAACCTGTGAAAGAAAGGAAAATGGCCCCTCCTAAGGAGGCGAATGGGGGGGGGTATAGGGAGTGGCAGAGTAGAGGCAGCTGTTCCACTTTATAAACTAGTATTACTCTTTGCTTTAAAAAAAATCAAAGGCTGGGCTCGGTGGCTCAGCCTGTAATCCTGCACTTTGGGAGGCCGAGGTGAGCGGATTGCCTGAGCCCACGGGTTTGAGACCCACCTGGGCAACTTGGTGAGACCTCGACTCTACAATAAATCAGAAAATTAGCCGGGCGTGGTAGTATGCACCTGTAGTTCCAGCTACTTGGAAGGCTGAGGCGGAAGGATCGCCGGAGCCCAGCACTCCACTGGAGCGGCCACTGCACTCCAGTCTGGGCAACAGAGTGAGACTCCAGCTCAAAAAAAAAAAAAAAATCAAAACAGAAACCTATGTTAATGTATAACTCTAATTTAAATAACAATTATATAACAAAACAAAAACTGCCCTGGCAGGGAGGAATTTTAAACAGGAAAGACACATGATCAGATCTGCTGTTTTAAAAAGTTCCCTCTTGAAGCTATGTGGATTCAGAGGCGAGGGTTAAAACTAAAATGCCTGGGAAAGAAACTCAGGTAGATCAAAAGAACTGCCTTTACTGGTGTCCAGAAGGTGTGATCAATACCCTGCAAAGGAAATCTGAAAAGAAAAAGAGAGAAAACACAAAGATGGCATATTTAAAACCAGCATCCAGGTCCCTCTACTTGGTTCAGCTCTGAAACAATGTCTGCATGACTTCCTACTGCAGGCCACAACCCTCTGGGGGAAGGGGTCAGGCCTTCATTATGGCCAGATGTAAACAGTTCCCTGGTAAGTGCTTGTACAAACAGCCACCCACTGCTTGTAACTGCACAGTCACACAATTCAGGTCTGCCCAGAGCTCTCATGACTACCTTGAGACTAACAGAGCCTTTTTGTTCTCTTGGTTATTACCTTCTAAATATTTCCTTAATTTTAAATTAATGCAAAGTTCAGTAGCAAGACGCACAGGAAAATTATACCTGAAGAGTTAAATGGCCCATTGAAACAAACACTGACTCCTTTCCTTGGCATTTTACGTTATTGTATTATAAAGATAATAAGCAATGATTCATTCACCCAAGAAGGAAATAGTTCAAAGGTAAAATTCATTTTGTTCAATTCCCAGTATTGATGGTGTGTGTGTATGTGTGTGTGTGTGTGTGTGTGTGTGTGTGTGTGTATGTGTATAGTGCTCATGCATGGATATGTTAAAACAGTTCACAGAAATAGGAGACACACTTACAATGAATGTTACAGTAACAGCTAACATAGGCAAGTGCCTGATAGTTTATGATGTTGACAAGACAATCTGGAGATAAATAGCCTTACTACCATTATTTTATAGGTGAAAAAACCAAGGCTCAGAAAGATTACAGAACTTGTGAAAGGCAATTTGTCTAGTGAGTGAGTTGAGGGGTTGATCCTTCATGTTTGCACTCTTTCTCCATATCTGGCTATCTTTGGAGCAGTGAGGCTCAAACTTAATATATGGTGGGGTTTTAGAAATATTGATAAGAGCAAAGGTCAAAAATTATCAGCAGAAAATGTGATGTCTTTGTTACATGTCATGAAACCCACCATGAGCAACACAATCAGAAAGCCACCAGACATCTCAGAGAAGGCCACTCTCCTGAGCTCCACCTTCCATTTTCTGCTGCCCATTCCTCTAAATTGCCCTGACAAAGAATAGATACCAAGTGTCAGGGGCTTAAAATAAATATGGGGGAGAAAGACTTATGATTGATTTTCTTTTTTTAAGTAATCACTTTCTTTTTATTTTTTAATTTTAAAGAGGTGGGGTACAATTCACGGTTAGGTACATAAGTGGTCATCATACAGGTAAAGTTTGGGTACCTTTATATGATGTGCCCCCTCCCAGCAGTGTCTCACTACTGCCAATCCCTTTTTTATAGTATTATGGTAAATGTTCAGAGTCTGCTTATGAGTGAAAACACGTGGTACTCAGATATTTGTTTCTGTGATAGATCACAGTATTATAGACTCTAAACCATCCAGGTTGCTATGAAGTCCATAAGTTTGTTTTTCTTTATGGCTGTGTAATATCCTATCATGTATACGTACCACATTTTCTTTATCCAGTTCAGTCTACTTTTGACGGGCAGATGGTTGGTTCCATGTTTTTGCTGTTATGAATAATGCTGCAATAAACATGCGTGTGCAAGTATCTTTTTTTAAAATTGATTTTCTTAAATTCAGTATACCTTAGGAGAATGGTGACCACTCTAGGGACCACATATCTTGGTCTGCTCAAAGCTCATTGGTGTCCTGGGGGGTTGAAGGTCCCAGAAAGTAGCCTCATCCAGGTAGAGACACAAAATTCCCTGACAATGCTCAGTGGCATCAACGGACAATGTGTTCACTAAAACCATCTCCAGCTTCTTTAAAATTTTTGATAATGAATTAGGGGCATTTGGGTGATATTATTTAGTCACATTTCTACTGTTCCAAGAGCAAGAGTGTGTCAACATTTTCTGCAAAGGGCTGAGTCACCTCTACCATATGAAACAAAGAACAGTAGTCTTTGCTGCGCTCTGCCTGAATTGCAAACCTATATGCTTATGAATGATCGTTGTTTTAGCCAACTTGTTATCTTCAAATCTTCTCTTCAATTTCTCTTAAATCCACTCAAATTAAGCCACCATATCTCTCCACCCAAATGCTTTCACCAAGGGCACTTCCTCATTGCTAAATCCAGTAGTTTCATTGTTAGTGCCCATCTTACTTGACTGACAAAAGTCATTTGAAAGCTTGTCTGGAAGTTCTGGCAGGGGAGTGCAGCTATTCATATACCCTTGACTGAAGAACAATTCTCCTCTAGTGGGGATAGTCATCCTCTTTGACCGAGTTTGCAGCTTCTGGAAGGACACATATGGAGCAGTGAGGGAGGAAAGAAAAACCCACCAGATCGACTGAATAAACGCTGGTGGTCAATGGGATGACAAATATCACAGCCAGATCACCCTCACATCCCCAACAACATTTTTCACAGACCTAGAAAAGACAATACAGAAATTCATATGGAAACACAAAAGAACAGGAATAGCTAAAGCAATCCTCAGCAAAAGGAACAAAGCTGTAAGCATCACACTTCTAGATTTTAAACTTTATGACAAAGCTATGATAACCAAATCAGCATGGAATCGGTACAAGAATAGACCCATAGACCAATGGGACAGAACAGAGAATCTGGAAATAAAACCATAGTCCCTCAACCAATTCATCTTCATCAAAGCCATCAATAACAAACACTGGAGAAAGGAAACCATATTTAGCATTCTGTGCTGGGAAAACTGGCTAGCCACATGCAGAAGAATGAAACTGGACCCCTACCTATCACTATATACGAAAATTAACTCAAAATGGATCAAGGACTTAAATATAAAACTTCAAACTATAAGAATCTTGGAAGAAAATGTAGGGAACCCCTCCTGGACTCGAAGTAGGCAATGAATATTTAGCCAAGTCCTCAAAAGCAAATGCAACAAAAGCTATGTTTGACAGGTAGGACTTTATCAAACTGAAAAGTTTTGGGACAGCAAAAAAAAAAAAACCACCAAGAGAGTAAAGAGACAATCCCTGGAATGGGAAAAAATATTTTCAAGCTATGCATCCAACAAAAAACTAAAATCCAGAATCTACAAGGAACTCAAATGAATCGAAAAAAAGCAGCCAGATCACCCTCACATCCCCAACAAAATTTTTCACAGACAGACAATTCTCAAAGGAAGACACACAAGCAGCTAACAAACACATCGGGGAAAAAATGCTCAGTCTTGTTAATCATCAGATCAATGAAAATCAAAACTACAATGAGATACCACCTAACATTGGTAAGGATGGCTATCTAAGTCAAAAAACAACAGCTGTTGTCACTGCTGTGGAGAAAGGGGAATGTTTCTACATTTTTGGTGGGATTGTATTCTAGATCAACCTTTGTGGACAGCAGTATGGTGATTTCTCAAAGAACTAAAAATTGAACTTCCATACAACCCAGTAACCACTCTTCTGGGAATATACCCAGAGGAAAATAAATTACTCTACAAAAAAGACACTTGCACATGCATGTGTATTGCAGCACAATTCACAATAGCAAAAATATGGACCCAAACCTATTGCCCATCAAAAGTAGACTGGATAAGAAAATGTGGTACATTACAAAATACTATGCAGCCATAAAGAACAAAATCATGGCTTTCGCAGCACCATGAATGCACTGGAAACCATCATACTAAGTGAAGCATCACAGAAACAAAGAGCGGAACACTGCATGTTCTCGCTTAAAAGTGGGCCCTGATCACTGGTCACATAAGTGCAAGGGTGGAATTGGCAAACACTGGACCCTTACAGGGGAGGGAGAGAAGGAAAGGGGCATGTGGCAATACACTGGGAAACTGGGCCACTTTCAGGGGGATAGAGGGCCTGCTAGGAGCCCAGACTTTACCTGCACGCAACTTACTTATGTATAAATCTTCACTTGTACCCCACAATTCTAAAATAAAAATAAATACATACATAAATATCATTTGAATCAGTTGATCACTCTATCTTTCATGACACACTTTTTTTTTGTTTGGCATCCAGGCAGCACAAGAACTTGGTTTTCCTTCTTACTCATTGTTTCCTCCATGTCAGTCTCCTTTTCTGGCTCCTCCTTTTCTGGCCTTCCATGTTAGAGCGCCACTGGGCTCAGTCTCTAGCCTGCTTCTCTACTCCACCTTATGCCACTGTATCCGCGATCTCATCCAGTCTCACATTTTTCAATATCATACACTGTGGTTCTTTCTGTAATATACACCAAGACACACCTTCCAAACTCCAGACTTCATTTTCCAACTGCCTCTTTATACCTCCATTTGGATGTCTGGTAAACATCTCAAACATAACATGTTCGAAAACAAACCCTTGATCCCTCAATCAGACCAGCTCCATATATAATCTTCCTCATTTCAGGTGATGGCAATTCCATCCTCCCACTTGATCAGGCCAAAAGCTTTGATGTCATCATTGAAATTTCCCTTTCTCTTCTACTCCACATTCAATATGTCATAAAATCTTGTTGGTTCAGTCTTCAGAAGCACATTCAGAACCTGACCACTTCTGACTACCTGAACTGATGTTGGTCTGACCCAACCTTGACTCTTGCCTTGATTGTTGTGATGCTCTTATGCCATAATTCTATTTCTACTTTTTCCCTCTTCCACTCAAACCCTACAATGGTTCTCCATTTCTATCAGAGTAAAATCTAAAGTCCTCAAAGTCCTATATGATCTTCTCCCTCTTTTAACTTTCTGTCCTCCATATTCTATCTCTTTCCCCTATTCTCATTCCAGTTCAGTCACATTGGCCTATTTACTTTTCCTTAAATAAGTCAGGCACATTATGACCTTAGAGCCTTTAAATCGCTATTTTCTTTCTCAGCCATGTTTTCTTCCAGGATGTCTACCTGACCAGCTCCTCTGGTTTGATGGTTCTATTCTTTCTGACTGCCATATCTTCTTCTTCTTCAGCAACATTCCTTAATTTCCACTGGGCATCCACTCCCTATTCTGACCATGTGGTGTGAAGAGAATTCCACATCCCTTGGGGTGAGTGGGACATATTACCCAGGTCAAGACCATCAGCACATTGCATTTCCCTGGCTTCTATGATTGGCTCAGAAACAGGCATGAGAACCAATCAGTGAGATTCAGTGACACTTTTAAATAAAAATGCAGGTACAACAGCAGGTACTTTCCACTCAGTGCCAAGAGAATATTAAGTCTAGAGCTGTCACCTTGAGGGGAAAGCATGGAGCTACTGGGGACAATCAGATCAAATGAAGTCAATTCCATGGAAGACAGAACCAGGAAACAGGAGGCAACCAAGTCCTTGTAGCATCAATTGCACCCTTAATTCAGCTGATGTTGTGAACTTTTCAGGGATATTAATAATAATAATAATAATATTTAAAATTCCATATATGGCTTAACCCACTTTGAGTTGGGATTTCTGTCACTTGCAGTTAAAAGAATTCTGATCCCAAAGTTGGGGAATGTTTGTGAGACTGTCTTTGCTGGTAGACAAGCTAAAATTTGAGATTTCCCCTTCCAAATTATAGACCATATAAATTACAGCCTTATTCCTACCCCCCTAGTCCCATCGGCACAGAGACTGAATGCTCATTACACAATGTTGTAACTTCTACTGGCCCTAATTCTTTCTTCCATCTCAATGTGTGAATAAAAAAAAAAGAGTTACCAAAAAAAGGAAATTTTCAAGATTTTTCTATTTACACAAGACACACAGATCGTTACACATATAGCAGGCACACAATAAATACTTACTGGATGATCCAATGAAGAGAAGAACATTACTTGTACACACTAATCAGTTTCTTTTCATTTGTTTTTCTTACAATGCTTCTAACAAAGCAAACAGTAAATAAAAGTAATGATTGATTTTACTGCATTATAGTTAGGACAGGCTACATCTGTTGGAGCCAGTTCTGGCCTTCCTAGTTTAAGAGGGACACAGGGTACTTGGAGAGGGTACAGAGAATAAACCAATGATAGACTGAAAAGCACTGCACATTAATCCTGGGTAAGAGAACTGATAGCAGCAAAGAACAGTTAAAGAGACCCTTACTAGTCAACAAATGCACAGAATCCAAGAACTTAGAGGTCATCTGACCTAATAACCTTCTCCTTTTTCAGAAGAGGAAACAGGCTTCCAGAGCTAAGGTGACTATGGGATAGACCAAGGCATCTGAGATGCATTCTAGAATGCTACTTTTCAAGTGTAATCAATACAAAACTGTAGGTCCGTGCCTATTAGTGGGTTATGAAATTAATTATTGGATTTGGTCAATTTTTAAATAAACAAATAAGAACATAATAGAAAAGAAAAAATTTGAATGTATTTTCTGTAATAAGGGTAAGTAATATTACATAGAATTTTTGTTTCAGTTTACAAAGACACACACAAATGCACATAGATGTATTGGATCAGGATGTAATATGTACCTCATACCACAAATCAAGTTCTCAAAAGTTTGAAACCACAGATCAAGAAAGATGAGAACACAAACTGACTATGCATTGTGTTCAGAGCCCAGCAGAGAAGACCTTCCCTGGCTTTGACTTCATGTTAAATAACAGTGAGTGCAAACCCAGCCAATCATCAGAATTACCTGAGAACATTTTTTAAATGCAGATTCCTGAGCCCCACTTCCAAAGATTCTGAAAGTCTGCAGTAATTTTTATATTTTTTATAAGTTTTTCAGGAAATTCTCATGCAAAGATTAGTTTTAAGACCAGACATCTTTTTGAAGGAGAAAATTAGCAGAGGCCCATCCTCCACTGAGATCAATCTACAAAGTGCCTTGCAAGCAACAAGAAAGAGCAAGTCCAAGTTGTCTTATGGGGCACTGACACACGGGGCTCCTGGAGAGGGTCATGTGTGAATCAGACACCAGCAACAGATGTTCAAAAATAGGAAATTAATGGTTTCCTAGAAACCCAGAGAAACTAGTAGGGAGAGAAGTGAAAGACAGAGGCTGGACACTCTCTAAAGAGGCCAGTGTTATCCTGATACCAAAATCAGACAAAGACATCATAAGAAAAACCAAAACCAAAACCACAGATGAATATCTCTTATGAATATGGACACAAAAATCCTCAGCAAAATACTAGTAAACTACATTTAACAACACATTAGAAAGGATTATATGCCATGGCTTGATGAAATTTATCCCAGCGATGCAAATCAGTTTAATATCCAAAAATCAATGAATATACTACACCATATCAATAGAATTTTTAAAAAGCACATAGCCAGTTCGATATACAGAAAAAAAAAACTTGACAAAATCCAACACCCTTTTATGATAAGAACATTTGAAAAACTAGAAATAGGAAAGAATTCCCTCAACTGGATAAAGAACATCTATGAAAATCCACAGGTCACATCATGTTTACTAGTGAAAACTATATGCATTCTCTCTAAAGTTCAGGAGCTAGACAAGGATGTCTGTTCTCACCACTTGCACTAAACGTTGTATTGGAAATCCTAGCCAGAGATATTAGGCAAGCAAAAGATAAAAAGCACCAAGATTGGAAAAGCAAGAAGTAGAACTGTCTTTATTCATAAATGACATGATCCTCTAGATAGAAAATCCTAAGGAATCCACCAGAAACCACTGAAACAAATAAATGATCTCAGCAAAGGTCACAGAATTTTCTATACAAGATCAATCTACAAAAATAAAAGTATTCAAGCCAGGCTCAGTGGCTCAGCCTGTAATCCCACGCCTTTGGGAGACTGAGGTGAGTGGATTGCCTGAGCCCGCGGGTTCGAGACCCGCCTGGGCAAGCGAGACCTCATCTCTACAATAAATCAAAATAAAATTAGCCGGGCGTGGTAGCGCACGCCTGTAGTTCCAGCTACTTGGAAGGCTGAGCGGAAGGATCGCCGGAGCCCAACAGGTCGAGGCCGCGGTGGCCGGGAGCGGCCACTGCACTCCAGTCTGGGCGACAGAGTGAGGCTCCAACTCAAAAAAAAAAAAAAAAAAAATAGTGGTTCTCCTTAGTGTAGTTCCTTCCTCTGGTAGACTGGCCAAGCTTTTAAATGTCCCAATGAACTTCTACAGTCAAGTTTCCCAAATGAAAATATGTGAATCATGACATCTTGTCAGTTTTATTTTTCAGACAATTCTTTTTAGAACTTTTCTATCTCTGCGTTATTAACGTTGGAAGTTAGAAGTCATGACATTTCCCTCTACAGTACAGAGTAGTGACAGTTGAATTATTTCTGCTACCTAGCTCTCCAAAGAATTATTGTTAGTATTACTTTTGAGACTTTCTATAATCCAGAATCAAGGGGTGGTAATTATCAGGGGGAAATACATTGGGTAAATCAATATCAACATTTAAAAATATTGGCTGGGGACAGTGGCTCTTGCCTGTAATCTCTTTGGGAGACTGAGGTGACAGGACTGCTTGAGTCCAGGATTTCGGGACCAGATTGGGCAATATAGCAACACCTTGTCTCTACAAAAATTTTAAAAATTGGCCAGGAGTGTTGGTGTATGCCTGTAGTCCCAGCTACTCAAGAGGCTGAGATGAAGGGTTGCCTGATCCCAAGAGATCAAGGCTGTCATAAACTGCTCTTGTGCCACTGTGATCCAGTATGAGTGACAGAGTGAGATTCTGACTAAAAAAAATTTTTTTTTAATTATCAAAGCTTTATTTTAATAAGCATATCTTAACATAAAATTAAATCCAAAGTCTATACAGGTAGGTATAGACTTCTGAGAAATAATTTAAAGCACATGTAATATTAAAGTTTTTTAGTATACAATATTATCAAGATAGACAAGATAATAGCATGACTAATTTAGGAATTCATTTAGCAGAGAAAAATTTGCTCAGTCATTTGTAAGAAAGGATTCAGTGAGTGGTATTACACACAAAGTCCACAGCAGTCACGTTCATGTCTACCTATGTTTATAAGAAAAGGAGAGTGCTATAGTTTGTGTCCTCTCCAAAATGCGTGTTGAATCTTAATCCCCAATGCAACAATATTGGCAAGTGAAGCATTTGAGATGTAATTAGGCCATAAGAGCTCTGCTCTTGTGAATGGATTACTCTCCTTGCAAAAGGGGTTGATGGAACTAGCTAGGTTTTTTTTATTGTCATTCTGTCCCTCTGTCATGTGATGACACAGCATTTGAGTCTTCTGAAGGACACAGCGTTCAATGTGCCATCTTGGAAACAGAAATCAGGCTCTTACCAACAGTGAACCTGCTGATGCCTTGGTGTTGAACTTCCTAGTCTCCAGAACAGTGAGAAATACTATTCTGTTCTTTTTTTTTTTTTTTTTTGAGTTGGAGTCTCACTCTGTCACCCAGACAGGAGTGCAGTGGCCGCTCCCGGCCACCGCAGCCTCGACCTGCTGGGCTCCGGCGATCCTTCCGTCTCAGTCTTCCAAGTAGCTGGAACTACAGGCGTGCGCTACCACGCCCGGCTGATTTTTTTATTTATTGTAGAGATGAGGTCTCGCTTGCCCAGGCGGGTCTCGAACCCGCGGGCTCAGGCAATCCACTCACCTCAGTCTCCCAAAGGCGTGGGATTACAGGCTGAGCCACCGAGCCCAGCACTATTCTGTTCTTAATAAATTACCCAGTCTCAGAGTTTTTGTAACACTAAGACAGAGACTTTCCAGGAAAATTCCATAGCTATGTCCTTTAAAAAAGCATCTTCAAGAAGTCATACTCTGCTGGAATTTTTATTTTATTTTGAAAAGCAAGATTTATTGAGAGGACAGAAAGCTCCCACAGTGGGAGGAGACCTGAAAGGGTTGCCCTCTGCTGGTATTTTTAAATACTCCGAGATTAAATTAAATTATTACAGAATTTTATAAATAGTATAGAAAGTATAAAGAACAAAATAAATTCTAACACATATTAGCTATCTACTATGTGCCATACACCATGGAAGTTGTTTTCAATTATATCTCATTTAAGGAAAATGGAAATATCAGGAAATGTTCTGTAAGTTTGTAGATTGAAAGAAGACTTTTTAACCATTAGTAATATAAGTAATATCCAGAAGTGGATATTTGTACATAAATTATAGATGGTACCTTACAAGGAAAATTAGTCAAGCATGTCCTTACAGCACTAGTAATAAGCATGCAACAGTATCTTTATTAAAACTAAATCCAGGACTCAATAATGCATCCTGATGAATTAGATAATAAGTGTTCTAGAATGCACACATCATCTTTCCTTAAGAACTACCTCATCAGCCAAGGGGCAAATTCTGACAAACCATTCCCTGTGGAGAAAACCTCCTTCTATGCTTCTCAGAGGTAGCTCTCTCTCTCTCTCTCCCTCTCCCTCTTCTCACTAGAACTGGTCTAGCTTTATAATCATTGTTCCATCCCACTAGCATCCTTCTCCACACAGAGCCTCCACAGCTGCCTCTGACCTTCCAGGGCTTGTCTATGTATAGTTATAATACAGCATGAGTAGGCTGTGCCTATGAAATCAGTGCAAATGAGTAACAAATGTATTTTCTGAGAAAGTAAAGTGTGTATGTTTAGGAATAAAAGAATAGGAAATATGGCTCTGGAAATCCTGCCTGGTGCACAGTGTTTGAAGTTGGGAAAGTCAGACTGGGAGACGAGGGGAAGACCTTCTGCTTGGCTGGTATGTTTTGGAAGAAGGCAGTGACAACAGGACATTTGTTCTTTTCTATTCTGGCCATTTTCAGAAATAAATGCTAGAAACTATTCATCGAATGGCAGGAGCATATCAAGGGATGAGACAGGAACATCCTTTCTCTAATAAAACAGAAGCAGGGCAATCCAGTTCTATACAGAGTACATTTTAGGAAGACCAAGGGCCGTCTGTTTATGCCTTTACTCCTCTTGACAATTTTTCAACCTGTTTTAAGACACACAAATCTTTCAGAGGAGACATCCTCTACTTGCATAAAAAACAAAGGACTTCGAGTTTTCATACCCGGTGGCAAGCTACAGCGATTAGAAACTCATGCTCTAAAACCATGCTGTCTTTACTTGAGTACTATGTTGATTATTGTGTAACCTGTGACAACGTATGTAATTTTTCCAAATATTAATGTCCTTATCTGCAAATTGGGGCTATGAGAGTAACCAAGGAAGGGATGTATATATAGGGTTATAACTACAGTGCCTGCCTCATAGAAAGACCATGAGAATACAGCAAGAATAAATGCCTGGTAAGTTTTAAGCAGCTAACAGTGCTAGTAGGATTATTATTACTGCTAAGGTATTATTAGGGTTGGTGAGTGAGCACAGACCAATGATCTGTCTCAAGTTGATCAGCTTTACCCAACTTGGTAGAACATAACGGGTTAGACGATATGAATTCAGGGAAGGGAGGTTGGAATCGACAAGGGTCCCCCATTGAGGGCCTGTGAAGAGCAAATAGAAGAAGGGGAAGCACAATGAGGACAAACTACTATAAAATTTTATCTCCATCAAGTCTTGATAATCAGAGATGGACATTCAAAAAATCTGGATGGGTAAAATGTCTGTACTATGAAGACATATCCAAAAACAGCTTTAAGAGAAGCATGTGCATTGCATTGGAAAGTTACTTCTTGTTTTAGCATAGTTGACTTTATTATAAGACCTCTGTTTCCAAAAGACTTATTCATCTAGGTATCACCAGTACAAAAGATTATTCAGATCCTGCAATTTTATTTTTATTCTCCTAAATCATCACCTTTGGACGATTTTGATGCTTATTAACACTGCCACCACTAGTGTGCAGGAGCAGAAAAAAATTGAAACCAAAGCCATTCAATTTTGCGGCTTATTATTAGCTTCCTATAGAGATTCATAGGGAACAAGGTAGAGGCTATAGATTACTATATGCTTTATTTGTGTACTTTATTTTGCTATTTGATTTCTCCAATACATAAAAAATTACCTTGAATTTCTCAGTGTCTCTCCAGTGCACTGTAGTAAAAAATGCAGGTCTCTAGGCTCATTCTAGACTTGTCAAGTCAGAATGAGTGGACAGGAAACTGCATTTTTAACAAGCACGCCATTTTAAGAAAAACAGCTCCACTTAAATAAACCCCAAGTAGATTAATTATGCTTATTCAATGAGAATTCTTCTCCATGACACAAAGTATTACAGTAGCTCTTAATATGGTCAAGGATATACATGCCTTAGTTGCTAAAATGTTTAGCTATATTAGGATAGTGCAGAAAACTAGTGAATATATATATTTTAAAAGCACGAGGCAGTAGGGTATCAAGTAGCAACACTGCATGAATTAAGAGCCCACTGTCCCCTGCAACAGTGTTCTCCTTTATATATATATACCTATGCAAAAGGTTGCTTTCATGCAAAATTCAAAATAAAAGTTGTATGCATAATAATATAAATACTACCTCTATATTTATATGTTTAAAAATTATAAAAATAGACTATTCATCTACTCTTATAGTTCTGAAAATAGAGAAAGCAGAGCAGAGAAGAAAAAAACATTACATTTCAAATAGGTTAGAATCTAAAAGAACATCACCTACATGGAAGAGCAGGCATCACTTTTTGCACATTGTGAACTTAGACAAGTAATTTACGTACTTGGAGACTGCATTGCTATTTGTAAAATGTAATAACATTAGTTCTGTCTACCTTGCTGGAATGTAAACGCATAAACAAAAATGTAAGGTAGTATACTTGGCAGAGACACAGCATTTTGTGAAAAGTATGGAGGCCACTATTTTAAATGACATGTAATCTTGTAGTTCACAGGATATGGGTTTTTGATGTTTGTGATGACATTTTAGACATTTTACCATGGGGCAGGATAAGGTATTTGCACAATATAATATTGATGATCCTTGCTATTCAGTACTTGAAAGGAACTGGCTTATTATTCATAAAACACACCTAAATTTGTTTTCTCAAGTTTCAGGAGAATTGCTATGTGAAAGATGCTCTGTCAACATGAAGACAGCCGATTTAAAAGTTGCTACCATTTGTTCCTTGGTCTGTAAGATACAGTAAATTCAGAATTCTTATACATATGTACATTTGTCTGTCTGTGTGTGTTTATATATATACATATATATAAATTTAACTTCAAAAAATTCCAATTTCAGACATCAATTAAAATCTTTAGATAAAAGGGAAACCAGAACAGTAAGAAGAAAATGTCTGATTTGATTCTATATGGTCGAAAGAAGTCATAATAACATTCTCACTGCAAACTCCTTCCCCACAGAAAGTCAAAACTTCACCTGATCTTGTGTGCTTTTCTTTTTTAAAATTTTATTATTTTTAAATTGATAAGTGATAATTGTACATATCATGGGATACATAGTGATATTTTCATACATACAATGTATAACGATCAGATCGGGTCAATTAGTATGTCTATCACTGCAAACATTTATCATTTCTTTGTGTTAGGAACATTCAATACCTTCCTTCTAGCTATTGAAACTATATAATACATTACTGTTAACTATAGTCATTCTACAGTGGTGTAGAATACTAAGCGCTTTTCTTGAGACAACATCCTTTCCTTTGACGATGTTGAAATCTGAAAGCAGTAGTTTGTTCTAATATTAAGCTCACAGCATAACAGATTTTAAACATGTTTTGGCTTATTTTTATATTTATAACATATTTGTGACAAATACTTTTAAAACTCTTAAAACTAGTCTTTTAGTTGTTTAGTGTTTACTGAGTAAACATAAAATATTATGCTTTATATTTGGGGTTTTAAATTTTTTCTTGAATATTTCCAAACTAGATAATCCATAGAACTTAAAATTCAATGTCTAGAATTAAGAGACATCTCGCGCCCAGTACCCCATTATCACCTATCTTAAGTTTAAGTCTATCACTATAGTTATGTCACCCAGGAATGTAACTGAGGTCGTATTCTGTTCATCCCTTATCTGTTTTACTTATATACACTCTATACTCCAGCCACGAAGCTTTACACTTTCTAAAATGTCACATGTTCTTGTATATATCCCGGATATTGGGTATGCTGTTATGTCTGCCTAGAATGACCACCTCAATTCAATCACTGAGGCAATTTCTATTGACTCTTCACTTCATTAGGAAATCTTTCTTCTTCCTTCCCAAGAATGCTTCTCAGTTTAAGTCTAGGTGCCAAAGTGTGTAAGATGGCGAGCCAGCTATATGTGTGTCCTAGAATGTGTGAAAGTCTGATATTAACATTTGGCTACAATAAGAATAAGGTCTTCAAAACCAGAACTCGTCCCACACGTTGTTGATTCATAATCTAGAAATGACTCTTGTGTGACTAACAAAGGGCTCCAGAGAGCTGTGCCTGGAAGCTTCTGAGGCTCGTGTTTTTATATGTATTCTTTCTTTTGCTGTAACTTTTTTTTTTTGCCTTTATTAAAACCTGGTGTGAGACTCAAAGGGTCTCATGTGGCCTTCAACTGTCAACTTTGTGTAATCCCTGTAGTGGGTATCTACTGTGGGGCAGGCATTTGATACACCAGGAGTCTAGCACCTAGTATATGCTGAAGAAAAATAAATATTCAAGTCGTCTGTAGATCAGTTGTTCTGAAATTACCAACTTGCCTCCCAGAACTAGGTTAAAAGATTGTTCATTAATCAAGCAGACTCACTATATAATGATGTAATTATATACATCATTTCACTATAAGATATTTCATGGTGAAACAGATAACAAAATCACTTAAACGGCAGTAGCTCATTAATTTTTTTAAACTTAAAATATTTCCATTTCATATTAGTGACTCTTGAAAGAGACCCATTTAGTCAATTGATGTCCTGCTGTTTGGATCATGTACTATAATGCTATGTGTGTTTGTATTCTTTGCAATTTTTACTCTGCTGGAAAACATACAGAATGACATTACTTGTGAAATTCACTAAATAAATGGTAAAGATGATATTCGTTTGTTAATTTGTTACAAAAGTCCAAGCTAAATATGTGTAGGTAATGTTGATATAATGCTCATAGGTCTGTGCGTCTTATTGCATTTCTGCTATGAACTTTATCTCCATCTTATTTACTTTTTCATAACAAGGAAGACAACTCATTGATTATAATATCTGACTGGCCCCTTTAACCTGCTACTTCTTTCCAGACTCACACAAAACCATCTGTAAAATTTGAAGTTGCTTTGATTATTTTGCTTTTTTTCCCTTACCCTTTCTATACACTTAAAAAAATAAATTTATTGACATGTTTCTCCTGGAAATGCTTGAGCCTATTTAATCTTGCTTATTTTCCCCAGGAGTTCCTGAAGAATATTTTTTTAGTCTGAATATTTGCAAATAAAAGTAACTTTTTTGCTGTAAAGTTTGCTGCTTTGCTTTTATTTCATCATTTGACAAATATTTGTGAGAGCAAGCCGGGAGCAATACGATTCTAATGAGCAATATCCCACATATAACCAAGAAAGTGGTATGTGGCAATCCTTGGAAATGAATGCAAACTTTGGGGGAGCTAGAGATATAGCTTTAATTATTTAGGATTATAACTAGGGTTCAACTAATAACTGATCAAGCCCTTCCATTGCCTGCTTTGCTGCCCAGGGTACCATTTCTTATTTGAACCGGCAAAGTCTGGGATGGGATGACTTATGCTTCTCTAGGTCTAAACCTCCTAGGAAGTAATTAGTTGCTCCTGCTTTGCTTATCATCATTAGTGAGTAGTTCTATCACAGATAAAATCTGGTTGGGAGATAGGGCAGGGAGAGAGGAGAATTGTGCAAGTCTATTCAACTTGGTTCTACAATTTGGTAATGTTGAATCTTGGAACCGTCATGTTACTAAAATATGCAAGGAATTGTGGACTTATCTTTTATGAATGTGCAATATCCTAAAAAATTCCAACTGTAAATTAGTGATTTGAAACTGTGGAAACTTTTTTTCTGTAGTAGCAATGGTATGTTAAATCTCTATAAAATCTAGGTATACTTGAAAGAGAGAAAAGAGGAAAACTAATATTTAGTGAGTACCAACCATGTGCTGGGCACTGTATAGATGTTGTATTTAATTGTTCCCAAAGGTCTAATAAGAAGGTGTTGGGGGATTTCCGGGAAGATGGTGGTGTAACCAGTTGGACTGCGCGAGTCCCTGTGTCTGTGAGTGATTATATGGACAATTCTGCATGTGTTTATGTGTGTAAGTGGGCATGTGAGTGGCTGACTGCGTGGGAACTTTAGAGCAAATGGCCAGGGCCCTCCTGGTGAAGCTGATGGTGCCGGAGCTGCTTTGCTTGGACCCTAGCACTTCCCAGAGCACAGAATCTGAGTGCCATTTTCTAAAATCAGCAGGGCTTTTCCAGGGAAGAATGGCTAGAGTGATTGCCAACCACACCACCACAGCAACAGGCTGAATACTAGCAGCCAGGGCAGCAGAGGGAATGAAGCAAGGGAGCCTGAGGCAGAGACCAGAGGAGACCTGGATATTGTGCTAACTGCTGGAGAGGAAGCTATCGACTCCATTGGTGACAGGACCAGCAGGTGGCAAGAAGCTGAGCAGACTCACCAAAGCCTGGGCGGAGAAATACTCCAGAGTGGCCTCTGCAGAACAGTAGAACTGCATCTTGAGACCAGGTGTTATCTCTGTGTTACCTTAGGACTGCTCTTTGCGACCTTAGAAAACACCCCCAGTGCGCGAGCCCTGGCGGATAATGGCAGAAGCGGAACCCCAGACAATCCACCCTCCACCCTAAGCCAGCTGCTTGGCGATAGTCACAGACGGCAGAACTTCCAGAGAAGGAGGCTGATGAGTGTCTAACTGACCCCTCCAACCCCTTCCCCTAGCAACAAGAGATTAGGAGGGGAGGGCAGAGTAGAGACAGAAAGTCCCATTCCCCTGACATGAACTGGGTGCCCTGGGAGCTGTGACAAAGCTGGGAGAAGAAGGAAAGGGGTGAGATCCTGAGAGACGCTGTGTCAAGTTATTTCAGCCCCCTACCAATTGCAGGCAGCAGGGGGTGAAGATTACTCCTTAAGTTACCACAGTGAACAGGGGAAGTGCAGTAAGAGCCCTGCAGTAGCAGAACCCGTCACAAGAGGGAGCCCCCCACACTCAAAGAGATATCCTAAAGCTGAGAACTCTATCATTTTTTGTTTTGTTTTGTTTTGTTTTTGTAGTGGTTTGTTTGTTTGTCTTGTTTGGTTACCTTGTTTGTTGGTTTGTTTTCTCTTTTCTTTCCTTCTTCTATTGATCTTTCTTTGTTCTTTCTCTTTTTTTAAACGTTTTTCTTCTTTTTTCTTTTTCTAGTTTTCTTTCCTTTTTTTCCCCTTTCTTTCTCTACCTTTCTCTTTTTTCTATCTTTCCCTCTTATAGTCTGTCTTAGACTCAGGGTCTATGCAAGCATACCCATTGTAAGGTCATATTGTGCAGAGATAAAGAGCAAATCCCAGTTGACCCATTCACCAGATAGCCAACATTACAACATGCCAATAGGTTCAGAATCCTTGCAGCTCCCCACCACCTCCTAATAAGTGTTGAAAATTGTAAAGAGATAGCACCATGCCCCACCCCTAGCCCTACTTCATAATTGAACAAACCCGGAGCCCCAACTCAAGGAAGGACAAAAAGTAGAGCAAATATCAGAAATGACTGCTTCTCCATTTTCCAGTGAGCAATGGAATAGGAAATAAAGATAAGAGAATTGCTACAAATGGGGAAAAATCAACAAAAAACTGCCAGTAACCATCAGAGTCCCTGCAAAGAGTCAGTGCTAGAAAGAACAGCTACTGGTACACAAACAATGACTAGCTCCTAGAACGACAATACCCAGAAGAGACTTATGGAGATCAGATAAATTGTTGGATAGGATGGAAAAAAATCAAGAAATGCAAGGGCTGGCTGGGCATAGTGGCTCAAGCCTGTATTCTCAACACTTTGGGAGGCCGAGGTGAAAGGATTGCCTGAGTTCAGGGGTTCGAGACCAGCCTGGGCAACTTGGTGAGACCTCATCTCCACAATAACTAAAAAAATTAGCCTGGCATGGTGGTGCAGGCCTGTAGTTCTAGCTACTTGGAAAGCTGAGGTGAAAGGATTGCCTGAGCCCAGCAGATTGAGGCTGCAGTGGCCATGAGCATGCCACTGCACTCCAGCCTGAGCAACAGAGTGAGACTCCAACTCAAAAATAATAATAATAAAATAAAATGTAAAAGAAATGTAAAGCCTAAAACTAAATGAATTGCAACAGAGCTAGAGAGTATATGTAGAAATAACAGAAAGAAAGAACTTCACCCAAGAAATAAATAACAAACTGACAAGCATGGAAAGCAGAATTGACCAAGCAGAAGAAAGAATCCCAGAGCCGGAAGACCAAAATAAGGAGTTAACCAAATCTATTAAATATATAGAAAAAAACTTAAGAAGTATGAGGAAACTCTCTGAGAGATGTGCAATTTTATCAATAAACCAAACCTACATCTGATTGGAATACCTGAAATAAAAAGAGAAATGGAAAACACCTTGGAACAAACATTCCATGAGGTCATTCAAGAAAACTTCCCTCATCTGGCCAGAAAGATGACTATACAAGCACAAGAGATCCAGAAAACCCCTGCAAGACATCTTATGAGAAGACCAACCCCTAGACACATAGTAATTCGCCTGTACAAAGTAGGTATAAAAGAAAAAATCCTAAAGGCAGCAAGGGAAAAAGGTCACACTACCTACTAGGGGAGACGAGACCAATTAGAATCGCTGCAAACTTATCCGTAGAAACACTATAGGTCAGAAGGAATTGGACCCCAATCTTTAATGTTCTCAAATATAAACAATCTCAATCAAGAATTTTCTACATAGCCAAGCTAAGCTTCATCAGTGACAAAGAATTAAAATCTATTCCAGATATCCCTGCTTTGAAACCAGCTCCAAAGGAAACACTAAAAAAGGTTGTGCATAGAAGAAAAAATAAAAGAAAGACCATATACTTCACAAAATCACAAACAAACACAGAAGCAGCAAAACATACAATATACCTGCAAAAATGAAAACATACACATATATGAACACAAAAGCTAAACAAAAACAAAATAGCCTTATAAGGGCATTATGTCAGGGACAAATGTGAGAACATTTCCATAATCAACCTGAACGTGAATGAACTAAATATACCACTGAAAAGACATAGAATGGCAAACTGGATAAAAACACATGACCCAGTAATTTGCTGCCTCCAAGAAACTCATCTCGCCAAAAGGACACCCACAGGCTCAAAGTAAGAGGATGGAAAACAAATTTTCAGGTGAACGGATCACAAAGGAAGACAGGAGTCGTGATCCTAATATTAGACAAAACAACCTTTAAGCTATCAAAAATTTAAAAAGATACAAAAGACCACTTCATAATGACAAAAGGTTTGAGTCATCAACAAGAAATATACATCTTAAACATATATGCACCCAACACAGGAGCACCAGCTTTTATAAAGCAGCTACTAAGTAAACAAACAACAAAACAAACCAGATTGACTCTAATACTAACATAGCTGGGGGCTTAAATATCCCACTAACAACTCTAGGTAGATCATGGAGGCAAAAAAATCAACAAAGAGATCCAGAACCTCAACTTGACGCTTGACCAAGTGGACTTAGCAGATACCTACAAAACACTCCACCCAACAACCATAGAATATACGTTTTACTCATTACCGCATGGAATGTACTCCAAGATCAACCACATTCTCAGCCATAAAACAAGCATAAACTAATTTCACAAAATTGGAATACTGCCATGCACCTTCTCAGACCACAGTGGAATAAAAATAAATATCACCACCAACAAAACTCCCCCCAAATCCACAAAGACATAGACACTAAGCAGCATGATGCTGAATAGCTCTTGGGTCAACACAGAAATCAAAACAGAAATTAAAAGATCCCTGGAAACAAATGAAAACAAAGAAACATCTTACCAAAACTTCTGGGCTGCCATGAAATCAGTATTAAGAGGAAAATTTATATCTCTACAAACACACATCAAGAAGATAGAAAGATAACAAATTGACAGCTTAGCAAATCACCTAAGGGAGCTGGAGAGGCAAGACCACCAAAACCCTAAGTTCAGCAGAAGAATCCCAATCACCAAAATAAAGGCTCAAATACAGAACATAGAAGGCAAAAATACCATGGAAAAAAAATCAATGAACCAAAAAGTTGGTTCTCTGAAAGGATAAACAAGATAGATAAACCCCAAACCAGAATGACCTAGAAAAAGAAAAAACCCAAACAAACACCATCAGAAGTGCAAAAGATCAAGTCACAACTGACCCCAAAGAAATACAAAAGATTATCAGAGATTACTATGCACACCTGTATGGAAACAAACTTGATAACCTAAATGAAATGGAGGACTTTCTAAAATCGCACAACCTCCCAAGGTTGAAACAAGAAATTGAGATCCTAAATAGATCAATAATAATACAGGAAATTGACTCTGTCATAAGAAACTACCTACAAAAAAAAAAAAAAAAAAAAAAAAGCCCTGGACCAGATGAATTTCCAGTGGAATTCTACAAAACATACAAGGAGGAGCTGATACCAATCCTACTGAAAGTATATTAGGCAATTGATAAAGACAGAACTCTCCCCAAATCTTTTTATGAAGAGAACATCACACTGATATCCAAAGTGGGTAAAGACCCAACAAAGAAAGAGAACTACAGACCAATATCCCTGATGAACATAGATGCAAAAATATTCAACAAGATTCTAGCAAATTAGATCCAATAACACGTCTCAAAAATCATCCACCATGGCCAAGTAGGCTTCATCCCAGGAATACAGGGCTGGTTCAACATCTGCAATACCATAAATGTAATTAAATAAATAAACAGACATAAAAACAAGAACCACATGATTATATCATTAGATGGAGAAAAAGCTTTTGATAAAATCCAGCATCCCTTCTTGGTGTAAATCCTCAAACACCTAGGCATAGAGGAAACCTATATCAAAATAGTAAGAGCCATCTATGATAAACCCACAGCCAACATATTGCTAAAAGGACAGAAATTAGAAGCATTTCTGTGAAAATAGAAACAAGATAAGGCTGTCCACTCTCACCCCTCCTGTTCAACATGGTGTTGGAAATCCTAGCTAAAACAATCAGACAAGAGAAGGAAATCAGGGGTATCCAAAAAGGAAAAGAAGAAGTCATGATATCCCTCTTTGCTGATAATATGATCCTATACCTTGAAAAGCCAAGAGAATCTGTCAAAAACCTCCCTGCATTGATAAAGGATTTTGGTAAAGTCTCAGGGTACAAAATGAATGTGCAAAAGACAGTGGCGTTCTTATACACCAACAACAAAGAGGCCGAAAAACAAATAAAAAGCCCAATCCCATTCATAAAAGCCACAAAAAAAATCAACTTCCTAACCAGAGAAGTGAAATATCGTTACAACAAAAACTACACAACACTGCTCAAAGAAGTCAAAGATGACATAAACGAATGGAAAAATATTCTATGCTCATGGATTGGAAGAATCAACATTGTTAAGATGTTCATTCTACCAAAAGCAATCTGCAGATTCAATACTATACCCATTAAATTACCAAATTGTTCTTCTCAGACCTGACAACAACAATACAGACATTCATATGGAAACATAAACGACTAAGAATATCCAAAATAATCCTTAGCAAACGAAACAAAGCGGGTGGGAGTACACTTCCAGACTTTAAACTTATAATAAGGCTACAATAATCAAAACAACCTGATATTGGTACAAGAACAGGCATATAGACCAATAGAACAGGATAGAGATTCCAGAAGCAAATATCAATTTCTCAACCAATTCATCTTCAATAAAGCCTCCAACAACAACTACTGGGGAGAGGAGAACCTATTTAGTAAATGGTGCTGGGAAAACTGGCTGACCATGTGCAGAAGAATAAAACTGGACCTATACCTATCACCATACAGAAAAATCAACTACGAATGGCTCAAAGACCTAAATATAAAATCCCAAACTTTAAGAATCTTAGAAAATTCAGGAGACATCCTTACAGAAATCAGAATAGGCAGTCAATTCCTGATCAAAACACCAGATGTCCATGCCATGAAAGATTAGATAGACAAATGGGACCTCATCAGACTGAAAAGCTTCTGCAAAGCAAAAGAAACCATCAAGAGAGCAGGGAGACAGCCCACAGAATGGGAAAAAATATTTGCCAATGCTTATCTGACAAAGGCCTAATATCCAGGATCTAGAAGTAACTTAAACATGCCGAAAGGAATAGTACCATTAAAAAGTGGGCAAAAGACATGAATAGACACTTCTCAAAAAAAGACATATGAGCAGCGGATACATGAAAAAGTGCTCAGCCTCACTAATCATCAGAGAAATGCAAATCAAAATCACATTGAGATACTACCTAACTCCAATAAGAATGGCCATCATTAATTAAAACAAAACAAAACAAAAACAACAGATTCTGGCAAGAACGCAGAGAAAAGGGAACGCTTCTATACTGTTGGCAAGAATGCCAACTAGTTTAGCCTCTATGGAAAACAGTGTGGCAATTCCTAAAAGAACTAGAACTTGACCTTCCATAAGAACCAGCAATCCCCCTTCTGGGAATATACCAAGAGGAACTTAAATCACTGTACAAAAAAGATACCTGCACATGCATGTTTATTACAGCACTATTCACAATAGCAAAAACATGGAACCAACTTTGCTGCCCATTGAAACGGGAATGGATTGAAAAAATGTGTTACATATACGTGATGGAATATTATGCAGTCATAAAGAACAAAATTATGGACTTTGCAGCACTTGGATGGATTTAGAGTCTATAACCTGAAAAGTAGTCAAAAGAGAGGTAGGAGGGGAAAAAAAGTGAATGAAGTTAAAGTCCTGTACAAGAGAAAGGAAATTAATTTTCAAGTGAAGGAAAAGTTTCACTGAATGCCAGAATAAAATGAAATGAGAAAATCAGCATGAAACATATCTATTATATAATTAAAATGTAAGGATAAAGAATGAAGACTCAGGCATTCATAGAGAAAAAGTAAGACACCTCAAAGGTGAGGAGGAAACTGGGCGGCGGGGGGGGGATGTGTTCAGGTATCATTTCTACAGGAGACTGAAGGAAGACTGCAGCAGTGACTCCCATGTATAAGGATGGCAGGCAGACATGCTCCAGCGTGAAATATCCCACAACATTTTGAAGACATTGGGTTGTTTTCAGAAAAATTTATTGAGGAGGAAAACTGAAATTAAATAAAGGTCTCAGGAATAAAGAAGAGATGGTCAATGGAGTGTTGGTGATCTGAATGCATTTCAATAAGTAATCAGGATTAAACTATGATGGGAATTGTGATTTCAAAATAAAACTTACACATTGCAAACCCTGGCAAGTAAAACTAAAGTAAGTAACAAAAACTGGGGAGTGGAATATGCTGGTGAGAGAGAATGTGAGTAGGCTGATTTCCTCATCATTCATATACTTAAAAACCAAAATATGCCATCAAGAAATAATATAAAGATGCCAAACACTAAATGAATTTCATAATCATCTTCCTGTAACTGTAGGGCAACCTGTTAGGAACAAATATCTCTTTTGGCAAAGAGATACATGTCTGAAATTTAGTAACTCCTTTAATTCACTTTACTTTCTTTTCTTCTTCTGGTAAATTCAAGTAAAGTTTAGTGGTTTTTAAAAAAAATTTACAATAGCATGTATGTTATAGTTGTCTTCTTATAAAGCTAATTCTTCCTATCTAGCTATCCATTCCTCCCCAGTTTCCTCTCCTTAACTATTTACAGTTTAATGTTATATTTAGCTATTAAATGGGGGAGGTATAAATAGGCCAATCTCAATCTCTTTGGGGTTTTGTAAGAATTAAATGAGACAATAAGTGTAAAATGCTTAAATGATTACTGGTACAGAGTTGTTTACATAATGTTAATCTTTTGTTTTTGAGTCAGAGTTCCACTGTCACCCAGGCTGGAGTGCTATGAAATGGCTACCGCAGCAGCCTTGACCAGCTGATCTCAGGAGAGTCTGCCATCTCAGACTTTCAAATAGCTGGAACTACAGGCATGCTCCACCACACCCAACTAACTTTTTGATCTATTGTAGAGATGAGGTCTTGTCAAGTTCCCCAGGCTGGTTTCGAACCCCTAGGCTCAGGTAATAACCTTGCCTCAGCCTCCTAAAATGCTGGGATTAGAGGTGTGAGCCACCACACCCACTTTAAATGTTATTTTTTATCTATATACATATTCTTGTACTTATTTTTGTGCAGAGAGAGATGCCAGGCATACTGTCAACTAAAAGCTAACATGGGGTTATTCCTGCCTAATAGTATTTTGAGCAATGTGTTTATTTCTATACTTCTCTGCTTTTCCGTACTCCTCAAATGTTAATGATTAGTATGTATCATGTTTCTAAAATAACAATATATTCTTAGAAAATATAACATATTTTCTATAGATCTAATAATGTATACAATTGATTTGTCAGCGCTTTATCTGTGTTTTCTACACTGTGAAAAAATCTTTCTCAAATTATGATTGCATGAATTACATCTTATCTTTAACTCCTCAGTGACCTTTCTTTTTACTGCTTTGCTATCACAACCGTGCAAGTTACAGAGAGAAAAGAGGTTTTCCAATATTATCTGACATAAAAACCGACACCAGAGACTCCTTCTACTTTTCCTGAGTATGTTTTTAAAAGTTAAAAAACCGCTTAGTTCCAGAAGAAAGGGAAAAAATTAGATGATAAACACTTTCCTGGAAGCTGAAGAAATAGGCACACAATAGAAGACTATTCTTAAATGCAAAAATATGCATAAATGGGGCAATTCCCTTGGGTCCCCTCCCACTGTGGGAGCTCTTCTTTCCTCTCAATAAATCCTGCATTCTCAAAAAAAAAAAAATATGCATAATGGCTCTGGAGATGATGTTTCTCATAGTCCATAATACTGGAAGAAAGACAAACATGACTTTAATCTGATGGAAAATATATGTATTTATGTATATATTTTCTAAGGAATGGAACATTATTTCCATGAAAATATCTCTTAAAAGTAAGAACAAGCTGGGCTCGGTGGTTCAACCTGTAATCCTGTGCTTTGGGAGGCTGAGGTGAGTGGATTGCCTGAGCCCGCGGGTTCGAGACCCGCCTGGGCAACTTGGTGAGACCTCATCTCTACAATAAATAAAAAAACTAGCCGGGCGTGGTAGTGCATGCCTGTAGTTCCAGCTACTTGGCAGGCTGAAGTGGAAGGATCGCCAGAGCCCAGCAGGTTGAGGCTGCAGTGGCCGGGAGCGGCCACTGCACTCTAATCTGGGTGACAGAGTGAGACTCCAACTCAAAAAAAAAAAAAAAAAAAAAAGTAAGAACACTGCATCTTGGTTTGTCTTCTGAAGAGATTTCCTGCCTCTGAAGTGAGCCGGCCACCTGTCCCATCTCATGCTACCTGAGTCCAGTGACCACAAGACAATCATGGAAGCAACTAGCTTCCACCTAACTTCTTTTCTTATCAACATCTGGTGTGCAGCCATATACTCTGCTGATAACACTGATTTCATGATCAAACCTAAATCATGTCCAAAACTCTGTTACATTTTACCTCTGTAACAATCCTTTCCTCTTCCTTCTCACTTTTTGGGGGTTCTTTATTCAAAAAATGCTCATCCTCTTTGCTAATTTTCTTAAATCTAGCATATGGTGATTTTGGTCATTCATCAAACCATTATTGAAATGATCTCTGCGCCTTGGGAGGCTGAGGTGAGTGGATTGCCTGAGCCCGCGGGTTCGAGACCCGCCTGGACAGGCGAAACCTCATCTCTACAATAAAACAAAAAAATTAGCCGGGCGTGGTAGCGTGCGCCTGTAATTCCGGCTACTCAGAAGGCTGAGGCGGAAGGATCACCGGAGCTCAGCAGGTGGAGGCTGCGGTGGCCGGGAGCGGCCACTGCACTCCAGTCTGGGTGACAGAGTGAGACTCCGACTAAAAAAAAAAAAAAAAAAAAAGAAATGATCTTGGTAAAAATGTTCAATGTTTTTTACCTTTTCAAACAGGCTTTGTCCTTCAAAACTACAATATCCTCTAGTTTTTTCCAGCTCAGATCCCTAAGTCTCACATTCCAATCTTCAGAGTACTATTGTTTGACTCTCTTGAGACCAAATCAGACCTTTCCTTTTTCACAAACATTCTTTGGCTATGAGAAGTTTTTGATATTTTAAAATTTCTCGTTGGGCCAAACATATCCATGTGGAAATAGGAAATAAATGATAAATATATCCAACCTTCAGAAAATTCCTCATTTATAGCTAGATGCTTTCAAACTGAAAACCATTTAAGGGCACAGATAACACCAAAACATTTTTATTCAGGAATTATGTTAATAAAAATATCATTAATCAAAACAGAATAAGATAAATAGAGTACCTTACAGAAGCCTAAACGTTGTGACCTCTGTATTCGGGAGACAAATACATATATAGAATTTATTTAGTCTGTCTAGCTCACTCACATCTCTACCAAACCCATGCTTGATGTCCAGAGCATCAGTGAACAGATAGGGCTTCATGGATGAAGCCATTTCACAGACAACATGTACAAACAGTAGACACACACACACACACACACACACACACACACACACACACACACTCCACATTGTCTTTGGGTCATAAATCTGCTGACTAAGTACTTCTGAAATCTGAAGTAGTATCTTGCACGGGAAAAAAAAATGGATGTTGAATAAGAAACATGATTTCTACATAAGATTTTGCTACTATCTTCCTGTGTAAGCAAATAGCAACCTCTCTGGGCCTCAACTCCCCTCATAAAGAAAATGATGGAATTGGAATAATGAATTCTGAAGTCCTTTTCAATGCTAAAAGTCATTGAATCCATAACACATATAATGACTTTAAAAATATATAAAATGACACAATAGTCTCTAGTGAAATGGTATAAGAAATAACTAATATGAAGTTTTTATTAAGTAATATCCAGCAGCTGAATAATCTTTTTAAGAGTGGTCTCATATGTAGAGTAATAGTTTACAAGGATGATAACCTTCAAAATTAATTGAAAGTTCACCCAAATCATACAATGTAAGTGTTTATTGTCCCTTCTCTTTTTCCATTGACTTTTGTAATTTACAAGTACATAATTACTACAACGTCACAATTCAACAAATTTCCAGTTATTACTATGCTCTTCTTATTAATTTTCAGATTTTTTAGTTTATGAAAACATCATATAGCTTCCCACTATAAAGAAAGCAAAGGGAAAATAACATTTTACAGATTTCTAATTTCCTTTGAAATATTGGTCATCGTCATTTTCACACATAAAGGGTCATTTCCACATAATTACAGGTATAGAATTATTATCAATACACATTATAGTAAATATTATCTTTTTATTTGAAGAAAACGATGGTGGAGGTTCAATTTATATGTTCATTCTTCAATTTTATAATGTTAGAAATGAATGTAAGTTGTATATGTTAGCAATATCAGATATCAGTTCTTAAATCTAAAAAAAACTTTTTAAAAAGGTTCTATAAAACACTGATTTTTTAAGTAGTTCCTATGCTTGAAGATTAGCTAATAACTCATTTTTGAATAAATGATATGGACTATAGGGAATGCAGTTGAGCTCTTTATGTTTTTTATGCTTCCCCTGGTATCCACAACCAGCAAAACGGGCAAGTGCTATGTTTGATGCTACTCTAAAGTTGCTCTAAAGAATCTTATGAATTTGGAATTCAAAACCATTATGGATGCTTCAACAACACATTACAGAAATGTATCTTTTGCCCAGCTCTCAGTGATTCTATAGGGTTGAATCTCAGTATGTTTTCTTTCTTGATTTACTTGTTTTGACACAGTAGTAAATATAATGTACTTCTAAGACCTGAATTTTTAAAATTAAGCCATATACAATTATTAACATTTTATTGTAGGGTAATTTATCATATACTCACCAAAAATAATTCAAGAAGCATTAGTAGAATGATGTAGTTATATTAAGACCTTTCTTCATCATGACTCATTAGGTCACATAATGTTGTAACTTTCTCTCTTCATTAATTTCTTACTTGTAAAACTCCCTAAACCAGATTTGAAAGGTTTGCATGGACTTCCTTATATCTCTGTATTTGATTTTAAGACCAGGACAATTTTTACATTACCATTTTGCTCAAGAGTGTGGTTGCATCAAGACAATTCTTGCTATCTCGGTAACAGGAAAGTATAATCACAGTGGTATTTTTCTTAAATAGCTAAAATATTCTCTTGTATATAAATCTACCAGGATGGCAGTAGTGTGTCTCCTGCCATGCTTGCAGGAAAAAAAACAAAAACAAAATTCCTTTCTCATTCAAACCTTAGGAGTGGACACTGCAGATACCTCAGCTGTCACTGTTTCTGATGAAAACAGAAAAGATAAAATACCTGACATGTATTCCAAGTGGTTTGTTCTCTGTATTTCAGATAATTGTGCAAATGCTAAATTATTCTCAAGAAATAGTAATGACTAGTTTCAATCTGGAGTTGACAGAACACTTTTTTATAACAAAAATCTTATTAATAATAATAAGCTTTTGATATATCAGATACTGATCTAAGTATATGAAATATGTTAGCTCATTTAAATCTTATAATAGCCCAATGAGGTATACACAATTATTAATCTTATTTACAAGTAAAGAAACTTAAGGAGAGAAAAGTTACATAATTCAGATAACAGTGGAATTGTGGATATACAGCCTGCATCTAAGCATACCACATATTTAGCTTCTGATTTCTCTATTATAATTACTATTGAACAGTTTTGCCTAAAAGTTTCAAATGTAAGTGGCCAAGATGTGGTTTTCAACCACATAGTAAGAGTTAGAATCCTCAAGTTCTAGCATCTTACTGTCACATCTGATATTTCATGTGCTTGCTTGCTTACTTGCTTGTTTTTCAGGGTAGAGGGTGTTTTCTGATCTTTATTTTTTTGTTTGCTTTTTTTTTTTTTGAAGCCAAGTAAGAGCTTACAGGCTATAAGTGTTGAAGAAGATTAGGTATAAAGATTGAGAAAGTCTGGCCAGAAACTACACAACTCAGGGGATCAGCAAGTCTTCTCTCTTATCAAACATACCTAGTAGCATGTCTTATATATGAAACTCTGATACTTGTAGAAAGCATTACAATGTGGAGTAATTTTTCTTTTTAAACCTCTCTTTGACATGCATGTTTTTTCCAGAGTTATTTGTTTCATGTGATTGCTTTCTCTCCACAGGGAAGTCATAAGTTTTTTTAAGGTCAAGTTTTACATTCCTATTTGTTTTGGATGCACTCACATTTAGAGCTTAGGAATGCAGTAAATAGATAGGAATGCTGACTCTACAAGTATCAGAGTTTCATATATGAGACATGCATCATTTGCCACTAGGTCTGTTTGATAAGAGAGAAGGCTTGCTGATCTAGTGAGTTGTGTGGTTTCTAGCCAGGCTTTCTCAATCTTTAAACTGCATGATGCAAAGTAATGTAGTCATCTATTTAGAATCACTTTCTTACATCTATATTATTCGGTATACCTTAAAGCTAGATCTCTTATAAAAGGATACATAAATCGGCTTTTGGAGGGACAGTTCTACATCTTAGAATAAAACATTTAATAATTTTATGAACAATTTGTCACAATTCTTCATCCAGAAAATGAGTATCTCACACTAAAATAAAATAAAACTTTGCCATATTTCATCTTTATAGAAAAGAGAATTCAGCATTCTCATCAAAAGTTAGAGGGAAGGGAAAATACTACATCCTTCCTTAAAAGTGATCAAATATAGCCTTCCTTAAGTGTTCTAAGTATATCCAGGTTCTCACTAAAATTTTCTCCTCCAGCTCCTACTCTGCTTCAAGCTAAAATCACCCTTCTTGTCCTAGCTACCCGTCTTTAAATACACACCTACCATGAACCACTACATTGATTTCATGACCACATTTTTTCATAGATCATATAACCTCCAACTTGAAAATATCACTAAAGAGTAAATAGGATAATATAAAAAATTCCCAATGGATTACATTAATGCTGTCACTGCACATTTAAAAAAAAAAAACAACACAAAAACTAATGGACCCTACATAGAATAATACTTATTTAAAATCATCTATTATTTTATACCTATATATGATCTGAAATAATTATACTATGAATATTAAATGTGAATTTTTAAAATTAATGTTCTATAAAATGTAAGAATATGAAACTAAAATGTAGCCTACAAGAGAAACTAAAGGAATTATCATTTAAAACTAAAGACCAGACCTGGAAATGACAATACAGAAATTCATATGGAAACATAAATGACCACGAATAGCAAAAACAATCCTTAGCAAAAGAAACAAAGCAGAAGGTATCACTTCCAGACTTCAAACTTTACTATAAGGCTACAGTAATAAAAACAGCCTGGCATTGGTAGAAGAACAGGCATATAGACCAATAGAACAGGATAGAGATTTTGGAAGCAGAGCCTCAATTCCTCAACCAACTCATCTTTGACAAAGCTTCCAACAACAACCACTGGGGAGAGGAGAACCTATTCAGTAAATGGTGCTGGGACAACAGGCTGATCACATGCAGAAGATTGAAACAGGACCCCTACCTATCACCATACACAAAAATTAACTATAAATGGACCAAAGACCTAAATGTAAAACCTCCAACTACAAGAATCTTAGAAAGCGCAGGAGACACCCGTATGGAAATTGATACTGGCAATCAATTCCTATTCAGAACCCTAAAAGCCCAATACCTTAAGAAATAAGATAGACAAGTGGTACCTCATCAAACTGACGAGCTTCTGCAAAGCAAAGGAAACCATCAAGGGAGCAGGGAGACAGCCCACAGAATGGGAAAAATATTTGCCAACTGTATATCTGACAAAGTCCTAACATCTAGGATCTACAAGGAACTCAAACGTGTCAAAAGGAAAAAAAACAAACAGCCCCATTACTAAGAGGGCAAAAGTTGTGAGTAGATACTTCTCAAAAGAAGATATACGGGCAACCAACAGACACACGAAAAAGTGCTCAGCCTCTCTCATCATCAGAAAAATGTAAATCAAAACTGCATTGAGATACCACCTAACTCCAGTAAGAATGGCCATCAGTAATAAAACAAACAACAAAAGATGCTGGCGAGAATGCGGAGAAAAAGGAATGCTTCTACACTGCTGGTGGGAATGCAAACTAGTGCAACCTCTTTAGAAGACAGTGTGGTGATTTCTGAAAGAACTAGAAATTGACCTTCCATATGACCCAGCAATTCCCCTATTGGCAATATACCTGGAGGAACTAAAATCATTCTACAAAAAAGATACCTGCACACATATGTTTGTTGCAGCTCTGTTCACTATAAAAAACATGGAACTAACCATGTTGCCCATCGAAGCTGGACTGGATTAAAAAAATGTGGTACACATACACAATGGAATGTTATGCAGCCATGAAGAAGGACAAACATATGGACTTCACAGCAAGTTGGATGGATTTAAAGCCGATCATACTCAGTGATCTATCACAGAAACAAAGAACAGAGTACCATATGTTCTCACTCATATGCGGACCTTGAACAATTATCATAATACTATAAGAAAAGGATTGGCAGTAGTGGGAAACTGTCAGGGGAGGGAGGGGCATACCTCATCAACAAGGGTACGTGCATAATCAACGTTTGTATACCTAACCCTGAATTGTATCCTACATCTTTATAATAAAAAAGAGTGATTTAAAAAATAAAAATAAAAAATAAAAGTTACTAGATAACCCAAACTCAGTTTTTCTTACTATTATCCTACATAGTATAGACATTTTATAATTAGTGAACCAATATTGATATATCATTATTAACTCAAGTCTATAGTTTATCCAGATCTCCTTAGTTTTTACCTAATGTCCTTTTTGTTGTTTTGGTATCTCATTCAGGATACTACATTACACTCAGTGTCATATTTCTTTACGATACTATTGGCTGTGACACTTTCTCAGACTTTTCTTATTTTGGGTGACCTGGACAATTTTTAGGGCTACAGTTGAGTACTTTGTATAATATCCACCTATTGAGATTTGTTGGGTGTTTTTCTTATGAATAGATTGGGGTTATGTGCTTTGCGCAGAAGACCACATAGGGAAAGTGTCATTCTCATAATATCACGGGTACATGCTATCAACATAACTTATCATCGATATTTACTGTGATCATCTGGCTGAGATAATGGTTGTCAGGTTTCTCCACCATGAAGTTATTTTTATTTTTTTCCATACTGTACTCTTTGAAAAGGAATTAGTATGCATAGCAACTTTTGTTTCTCTATCCCACACTTAAGGAATGGGGCTTTATTCTCCTCTTCCTTAAAGTGGAAGTATCTACATAAATTATTTGAAACTGTTATGCAAAAAGTATTTGCCTTTTTCCTTCATTTATTTATTCAATGATTTATTGATTTATTTTGCATCAGGGTCTCATTCTCTCACCCAGGTTGGAGCACAGTGGCATGATCATGACTCACCAAAGCCTTGACCTCTTGGGCTAAAGCAAAACTGTGCCCAGTGAATTCTTGTTTTATTTTTGTAGAGTCAAGTTCTCACTGTGTTGTCCAGGCTGGTCTTGAACTCCTGGGTTCAAGCAATCCTCTCTCCTCGGCTTCCCAAAGTGCTGGAATTGCAGGCATAAACCACCACGCATGACTCCTATTTATCTAATCATTTATTTATATCAATAAGAACTTGTGGAAATGTGTTTTATACTTGAGGTTTTAATCCAATATTACTTTATTTTGTTGCTCAAATTGATTCAGCTCTGCCCATTGGGAGCTCTTTCAGTTGGCTCCTTTGTCCCTTTGACATACTCTCATCAATGTAGGGGTTTTTTTCCTAATTACTGCATAACTTTCTGCTACTACAAGATGTTTTGCTCATTATGTGTATCTCCTGCCTCAGTGCTGGAATCATCCTGCCATCCTTTACTTAATTGTTCAGTTCCAGCGTAGATATATAGTAATATCGGAATTGCTAGCCTGTACCTTCAGGGGAAACAACTTTATTAACTAGCATACTATGCTTACATGCAGTTCATTTCACCTTTAATCTTTTTTTTTTTTTTTTTGAGTTGGAGTCTCACTCTGTCACCCAGACTGGAGTGCAGTGGCCGCTCCCGGCCACCGCAGCCTCGACCTGCTGGGCTCCGGCGATCCTCCCGCCTCAGCCTTCCAAGTAGCTGGAACTACAGGCGCGCACTACCACGTCCGACTGATTTTTTGATTTATTGTAGAGATGAGGTCTCGCTTGCCCAGGCAGGTCTTGAACCCGCGGGCTCAGGCAATCCACTCACCTCAGCCTCCCAAAGGCGCGGGATTACAGGCTGAGCCACCGAGCCCGGCTAGTCTGTGTTTTATTAACATTGACATGTGCAGGGCATAGCACAGTGCCTATCTTGTAGGTACTCAGTAAATATCTGTGGAACTTAAAATGCAGTTGACACCTGAATATATTACAACATGACTTACAACATACAATTTCCCAGATTATGACATATTATGAAAATAGCTACAGAGACTGATAATAGATCCCAATATAATTTGAGTTCCCTATATTAGTGTTTCCATCAGGTTTGAAGAACTACCCTATTGCCCTCCTTCAATTATGCTTTGCTTTTCTTAGTTGCCTGTTTTTTGTTTTGATCACATTCAGAGCCATCATAAATACACATAAATACACATTAGTTAATTGTGGATTGTGCTTGCAACTGCAAGCATGGTTCCCTCATTAATTAAAAATCAGTACAGTAGAATACTTAACAGATACTCTGTGGTTAGGTCGCCAGAGTTTGTATCTGGACAATGTCACCAACTAGCTGCAAATTGCTTGACTTTGCTCTGCTCCAGTTACTTACACATAAAATAAGCATGATGATATTACTCACTGAATAAATTTATGGTGTGAAATGAATAAAATAATGCATCTAAGGAGAGCAGAAGATGAAAAAGATAGAGAAATAATGAGTAAGATAGGTGCCTGACCTCAAGAATATTTTAATGCAATGTGTGTGTTTGTGTGTGTCTGTGGGTGCACAAAGGTGGCACAAGTTATCGCATGGAATGGCCATGTTACCTAAGCAGATTAGTAGTATATTCAAAACAAACTCTGAATTTTTAGAAACAAAAAAAGTCACTTTTTACTGTGTCTAACTCTGTAAAAGTGTAACATTTGAGTCAGGTCATGAAATAGGGCATTGTGGGAGAATAAATATGAAGATGGTCTTTACAGCTCAAGGAATCCAGTTTGACAGGGGGAGGAGTGTGGTGATGGGAGCAGCACAAATTCTCACAGACGGGGCAATTCAAGGGCACAGAGAGGTTGTGGATGTCAAGTCACAGAATTTTACTTTTATTTTGGAGGATGGCACTTACTGAAGCATTATTCATGGAAAAGTGACAATATAAGTCTGTTTCTCAAGGTTATTAATCTGATCACGTGCACTGGTTGGATTTCAGGGCAAACAAATCTGGAGGTAAGAAAATGAGGAAGGAGACTTTCCAAAAGAGACTTAAAAAGTGGTAAAGACATAAATTTGGTGCCAACAAAAATCAAAGAAAGGTAATGCCTTGAAAAACTTTGTTGTTTCTATTTTATCTAAACTGAAGAAAACCTTATCAAGAATAAAGTATCAACTCATTTTATTATGCGGACTTTTTCTCATTATGTAGAATTATTTTAAAGTAGAAAAAGATTAGGTAAAACATATTAAAATTTATATCTTCTGAAGACACTGATTCAACCATTGGGCCGAACCCTTAATTTATTTGACAAAAGTACATGAAAGAACATTTGGAGATTTCAGGTGCATTAGGTCAACAAATGGAAGTAAGTGTCTGATTTCTGCATGCATCAGTACGTGCTCCTTTCCTGTGGATGATGAACAAACCCCCATCAACCACACCACCTTTGTTTACCCTGTGAAATACACTCCACGTGTCCAGATACATTGGTTTCTTTGTTGTAAATGCTGTTTAATAAAATCGCTACTTCACTTGCTATATCTGGTATGTGCTGACAGTAAACACTGCTATATATCTGGTAAAATCAGTGACATTAGAAAGCTTAGCAGATGTTTTAGGGCAAAGACACTCACCTGATCATGAAAGAATTCAGGAATGAATTTTAAAATCAATTTATCATTTTGCTCTTTTAATTTTTTTTCTCTTCTTGCTCTGTCTTGTAATTAAAGGGACAGAGTGCAATGGCTTGCATGTGAGAGGCTTCTAAAATGTGACACTTTGGTAAAAGGCATTTTGTAGACTCTGATTCACAGACACCCTTTCTTGTACTTCAACTTTAGAAAATTTGTAATTCAAAAAGCCTCAGGAAAGAGTACTTGGACTGATATTTTTAATAGATTATCTCCATAAAAATGTCACCATGTTAGACTTTGGAGTGTCCAGAGCAATAATTACATAGCACTTTGCATTTCGGTGACCACTGATAGATTCTTCTATCATCCCTTAGAGCAAGGAGGCTAGAATTTATTGATTTTCTGAGACAGAAAAAAGTCTTTAAAGTGTGACAATTTGCTACTACATTTTTAGTCATAATTTTGTGACCATGATGGACACCCAGAATTGATCATTTCACCTAGTTCGGAAATTGAAAAAAAAAAAAAAAGGCATGCTGGTATTTTTAATTATTCCACGAAATTTGTAGTAATAAGAGCATGGGATTTCATATCAAAAAATCAAAATTCAATCCAGATTCTGCCACTTACTAGTTAGATTATCTCAGCTGGTGGTCTAATGTCTCTGAATCTTATTTTCCTCTGTATAAAAAATTCATAGACTGATGTGGGAATTAAATAAGTAGTGCATAGCACATAGCCTGGCTTACTCCTTTTACAGAAGGTGATTGAGGCTTAGCACTTAGCAAAACATTGATCACATTTACTTAATATTTTAGGCTACTTATATTCTTGGTGATTTAGCAAAAATTATATATTTTATTGATTTAATAAATACTTACTGAGTTTCTATTCTGTGTTATGTACCTTTCTAGGCACGAAGAATAAACCAGCAAATATAATAAATTCCCAGCTTTTTTAGAGTTTCTATTTTGACAAATGCAGATCAACAACAAGGTCAGAAACAAGATACAGTATTTCAGGTGGTAATAGTTCTATGACGAAAGGTTAAAAGGTTAAACTGGTTATCAGGAGAGAGGGTGGCATCAACTAGAGGTACATTTTATTTCAGATAATGCTGTTAAGGAAAGAGATTCACAATGGGAAAAAAAAATGGAGCAAAGTTTCCAGTGAGGCAAGCATTGTAAATATTGGAGATTGTTCCTCAACTTGAGAAATGGGCATAAAAACAGGCCTGTAGTAAAAAAGGCCATGATGTGTTTATCCCCTAAGAATTGTTTTCGTTGCTGCATTGTTTCTCCCAACAGGTCTTAATTACATTAATTAAAAAGCAAGTCTATTGAAGTCAGGAAAACCATGAGGATGTAATCATGTAGAAGTGTTCTAGGTATCAGGCTTAAGCACAGGATGAAAAACTCACACACATCACACAAATGGGATATTTAAGTTCAGTGGATCAAGTTCATTAGAGTACACTTAATAACTTAAATGCTGGAGCACTGCAGAAACTTGCAAATTATGGTGAAGGAATTATTAAACTCAAAGCTGTAATTAATTTAATTATGCTATATATTTTAAATTAGCCTTTTTTTATATCTCCAACATTTTCATATACAATTTTTCTCAGTAGTATCTTCCTAGAGTGGGAAATTATATTTTATAATTCTGACTACACTTAGCCTTTATTAATTTATAATGTGATGCACATAATACACTAGAATTAGTTCTTACTTATTAATACACTAACATCTTTTTCTCTCTTTTGTTTACCTGCATTTTACTTTCATGTATAAGATTTCTAACTGGTTTTGAAAACAAATGCATCACATTTTTTCAGTCTATAAGAATTAGAACGATGGAAACAGAGCTTGCATTTTTGTTTTTTCCAAATATTATATAACATTCTGTGTGCCAACCAAATTCTGTTTTATGGTAGACCTCATAATATATTCCAGGGAGTTTGTGAGAGAATATGGTTAAAGTCAGGAACTTGAGTGGCATTCTTATTTTTGCTGCTAACTTCAGCAAGTCATAACTTTCTGGGCACTAGTTTTCTCACCTGGGATATGAGGTGATGTATTTCTCATACATGTCTACATCCTATCCCTCTATAATTATTTAAATTTAAAAGTACTCATAGTTATTAAACGTTAATGGAATTCTGTTGTTTTAGTCATTACTTCTATCAGATACTTTCAGAAACCCAAACATAGTGTTGAATATCACTTATACCCTGACATTCTCAATTTCATATTCAGAGTGCTCTATCATAAAATGTGAATATTTTAACTTCTTCAACTCATCTACTTTCAAATGCAAAGGTGCCCTAACCCTAGCATTTTATGACCCATTTTATTAGTTTGAACTCTTTTACCTCTAGTTGTTAAGTTTTTTTTTTCTGTGAACTCACTTTGTCTTCCTTGCTAGATTGTAAACTTTATGAAGATAATGAATATATCTTTTTGTTATGTCCTGTGATTTTTAGCACAATGTGCAAAGCAGTCACATTTAAATAAGTGCACTGACAGATGCTTCCTTCACCAAGGACAATGAATAACAGTAATGATTCTTAAACTGGTCTTACTAAGACATTGATTTATTATTGTCGACAAGTAAAGGGGCCATATACAGAAATCCAACCACAAAATCTAGTAATAGATTTCCTCAGACATCTTACATTTAAACTCAATTTGTGTTCTATTAAGTTAAGGGGCGATGAGTCAGGTAATGTCATGTGATGTAAATGCTTGATCTCACCATTATTTCCATAGCAACTTGATTTAATGTAAATATCATTGTACAACAACTCTGGATTAAATCAAATAAAAATGGGATAGAAGAGGAAAAAAGAACTTTATCTAAAATTGCTGTTCTGTCAGTCTCTTTTTCATGTTTTCTCCAGAGTAAAAGTATTATTTCAAAGGAAATATGACGTAAGAACACAAGCCCTTTGCTAGCATAAGATTAAATTTACTCATTTATTTGTTTTTCTGACACATTTCATTTAGACTCTAGTGTAAGAATAAACATAGTTCCTTGTTTTTCTAATATACATTTTTGTCTTAGAGATTTTGTCCTAGAAACAGAAGGCTATGTTTATATTAATCTTGACATGTTTACATTTTTTAAAAATTTAATAAACACATTTGTAAGAGTTAATAAAACCAAGAAAGAAGTAATTCTGTTCACATTTTAACGCTCATAGAAATTTGACAGTTGGAACTCATTTTAAATATAATGGTGTTCTAGATTGCAGTATCAGTTAAATTTTCAGAATACTTTCAGATAAACTTTTAACTAAGTTCTCTTTATGAAAAACAGAAACAACTCCTAGTAATTTGTTCACACAACCAGACATAATGTTAAAGAACAACAAGAACAAGAAGTCTCAATTTAATCACACTCTTTGTACAAATGAGGTGGAAAATGTTTTTGAAGATTATTGTGAGGGCACCATTAGCCAGATGTCCTCTCATGGCTTAAGTTGGTACCAGAAATTAGAATTCAGTTCTATTCCTGGAACTTGCGACTGATTCATTCTGTGGTATTTAAGCATATGTGAATTGTTCACTTTTTGAACTGGTTTCATGTCTATCTACCCAAACACATAGATTTTATAAGCTTTTCCATCTTTTTAGTTTGAAGAATAGTTTGCTGTTAATCAACTTAGAAAATGTTTCTAACTTGATATACCAGAGTTGGATATATGTCTATCTTTTGTACTTTTCAAATTACTTCAACCTCTTTTCTCTAATATAGTTTATTAATGACAAGTAGTGTGAGACAATAAACTAAGTACAGAGTGGAAAATTTTGTACAATATATTATTTCCTGATAAGAGTTGGATTACGTGGGGCATTCGTTAACTTGTTCCATTAAAGTTTTATCCTCAGAATCATCCTCAAAATACAGTCTCATGTCTTATATTTTTCTTGTTTATTATCACAGTGATCTGAATACTTTCTCATAGAATAACTGTAAGCATAAGATGACTCTAAAATGCCACTTAAATAATAATTACTTCTAGATATTATACATTATGTTATTATTATATTTACTAAAGATTTTATTATGTGACATACTAGATTATTTATGTGAAAATAATGATTTCAGAGATTTTGGAATAATGATTCCAGTAAATTTGTGTTTGGAAAGTAAGAGATGACTGATCGCCAAGTGATGTAGTAGTTTCTGATTGTTAATAACACATACACTCACCAGTATTAGGTGGAACTTTCCTTTCCCATTTTAATAGATGCCTTTTAGCTTTTGATGCTTTATAAAATAATTTCTCTCTCAAGGATTTCCTTGGTGTTCACATTATTATTACTTTCCATCTATATAAGGAAAGATTTATGAGGGTTGGGGAAACACACACTTCTCTTTTTGCATTACACAAACTAAGCCTCCTCACACCTCAGGTGGGTCAACTCCCATAAGCTCAAGTTTCCAACCAATTTTATAACACCCTTATACTCATTTCATCTCTATTCTAGTACTCTGTAAATTGAAGCTTGCTTTTCCCTTTTTGACATATTTCCTCTATGTTTTTTTAAATTTTGTTTTATTTTAAAGCTGTGGAGTACAAGTTAGGATTGTATACATAAGTGGTTTACGTATAGGTGAAGTTTTGGGCCTCCCATTGGACCTCATTTTGCCTGTATTAGGATCAGACACCCTTACTGATGTTGTGTGCCCTCCCTCTCCTGCAGTGTCCTGCTTCTGCCAATCCCTTTTTTGTAGTATCATGCTAGGTGTTCAGGGTCCAGTTATGAGTGAGAACATGTGGTACTTAGTTCTTTGTTTCTGTGATCGATCACTGAGTATGATAGACTCCAAATCCATCCATGTTGCTGTGAAATCCATAATCCTGTCCTTTTTTATGGCTGCATAATACTTCACTGTGTGTATGAAACAAATTTTTTTATTCAGTTCAGTTTCAGTGGTGTTTGTTCATCTCTCTATTCTGCCCTGATTAGAGCTTCTGAATTTGTTCTGTTTTGAAACAGGGCTGAGGTTGGAAAGCTTTGCTGTTTCTTGTAGTTTTGAGAGTAAAATAAGGTAGAGGTTGGGTAGTCTAGATGCAGAAACTACTCACAAGCTACAATGTTCACTGACTGGTATATGGACCTCCTGAGACTCACTCCCCAACACCACTCTATATTATTATCCCATGGGAACATGTGTGCACCCCCTGAGTCAAACATAAAGTAACATTAATGAGAAGAACAGAGAGAAGTAGAATAAAAGACTGGACACAAGTAATAAAAACTGTAATAATAAAATAATCAACAGCAAAACAAAAGCAAAAACAAGAACAATAAACAAAAAAAAGACAAAAAGAAAACAAAAACCAATAAAAAAAGAAAACACACCAAAAAAAAAAAAACACAAAACAGCAAAAACACAGGGAAACCCAGCACACACACATACACACACACACATCAAAAAAGCAAATGAGAAAGAAGAAGAGAAAGGGAGGAATGCAAATAGAACCATCACACACAATCACACACACACACACACACACACACACACACACACACACACTAAAACAAACCAAAGATGAACCAAACAGAAAATGAAGAATTAAAAAGAATTTCTGGGCACTAACCTCCCTCTTGTGGCAGGTTCAGTAATTACTTTTCTCAGCTGCGGGTTTATTCACAACCTCCCTAGTGCTTGTCCTAGGGGGAGGAGAAGGCAGTGAGGGTTTATCAGGCATCAGTCCTTCCCCCTGCTGTCCTAAGTTCAGGGGGATCACCTCCAGTGGGAAGGTGAGGGATTGTCTCCCCTAGGTGCTGTTGGCAGGATCCCCAGCCAGGCTTATCTCAGAGTAGAGTTCTTCTAGTGCACCTACTGTCCAGGTTCCACCTACGTTCAACCCTCTCAGCCCTGCCCCAGCCATGTGGGTCTGATGATCAGAGGCTTGTTGGGGAGGAGAGAAGGTTGGGTCAGCCCAGGACTCACCACTGATCTCTTAGGGGGGTCTTCTTTGTCCTTTTCCGGTTGCACCCTTTGTCCCATGGCTGTACCAGGGTAGGGAGTGGGGTGCCTGAGACTTTGGGTTCATGTTGTCCCTCCAAAGTTTGTGCTTTTGGGATATTCCCTCTGGGTCATGATCAACCCCTGAGTAGTTAACCTGCCATTCCCAGAAATCAGATCTGTTGCTTCATGGAGAGCAAGTTGGAGCACTTCCCTGCCCACTTTTCAAGATGGTGGCGGGTGCTTGTTTTGTCTCTGGCTCCCTCACTGTGCTCCCTTCACAGCCCTCACTGCCAGTGTCCGGCCTGGCACTGCTGTGGCAGGGCAGCCTGGCAACGGCCATTGCTCCTGGCAGCTTCTCTTCAGGAAAATGTTTGTTGATTTTAGAAAATGGCACTCCGTTTCTGGATTCTGGGAGTCTCTAGGGTCTAAGCAGAGCAGTTGTCAGCACCAATTCCTTCCCCAGAATAGCCCTGGCCACTTGCTCCTAAGATCCCACTCACTCAGCCACTCACATGCTCACTTACAGACATGGATGTAAATTCATTCATACACGCACGCACTCACACAGATACTCACACAGTCCAACTAGCTCCACCGCCATCTCTTTTCTCCCCCTCTATTTCCCATATCATTGTCAGCAACTTAACTTTCCCATGATATTCTACAGTGATTACCTGTGTAAATCCTTTTCAGTCCTTCCTGAAAGGAGCTTTCACTGCAATCTACACTTTTTGTTTATGTAAATTTCCTCTATCTAATAGCAGTGAAGACGATAATGATATTTAGAATATCGACTTATTATTAACTGCTTATCAGTTTTAGTTGTTTACAAATATTTACTCATTTATGATTATAATAATTCCATGAGGAAAGTGCTAGCATCCTCATTTTATAAGGACACTGAGTCACAGAATGGCTAAGTGACTTCCTGTGATAAAGAATGAACGAGTTTGAAAAAATAAGTCTAAATGAATTCACTAAAAGTCTATTACTTGATTTCCAAAAAGGTGACTGTAGCCTGGATTGAAAAATGTCTAAATGAATTCACTAAAAGTGTATGATTACATGATTTCCAAAAAGCTGACTATAACCTAGATTACTATTCATGCCATAGACTTATTGCCACTATGTGTAGCATATATTTTTAGCATATATTTTTAGCATCCCTTTTAATATTTGAAAATATTGTTTATTCACAGTAAAAACTATGCACCTGTATTAAATAAAAAATAGATAAATAAGTTAGAATGATATATCATTCAAACTTTAAAAGAAAAATAAAAGGAAATTAATGTCTAATGAGTGTTATTATCTTAAATTTTAAATGCTTGTACTCAAATACATGAAAAGATTTAAACAAGTCTGATTCTTGTATGTATACATAAAATCAACATGAATGAGTCAGGCATTTTGACTGCAGTCTGGTACAGGTGTGTTCTATTCGTGACATATTTTTCCAAAAAAAAAAAAAACAACTCTCAGTAAAAGTCTGAATAAAATAAATACAGTTCTCCTGGTTATTTACACCATAGCTACACTGATAAAAAAAAATCAGCATATATAAATGAGCAAAAAGTCCCTGATAACATGAAAGATTTAGTTATGTTTTATGCTTGGATAATTATGTACATGTTGTTCATTTCATGAATGCCTGGTTGAATATTAAAACGCTCTGGGAAATATAGAATGACTCTTCTTTGGATGGTACTCAACCATGGATTTAGAAAAACCTAGCACCTTTGGTCCAATTTCATAAAATGCCAGCTGCACTGACCCCAATTACTCCTAGAAATTTCCAGGACACCAGGCCTAGAGCCTGAAAACATACATGCTGAGAACATCCAAATTAGGTAAACTCTGATAACAATAAGTGGATAATAAGACCATTTTTATAAGAAAAATCTCACGTATTTTTTTCTTTTTGAATTTAGAAAGTATATTAATAAAGTCCACACAGACCCCTAGGTCAAAAGGGCATCCCTTTTATTTAATCTTGAATTACTAGAAAATGAGCTATTCTTGCAATCTTAAAACAGTTACTGAAGGGAGAGGGAGAGTGGGCAAGAATGTATTGTACATTTTCTTGAAGCTATGCTTTCATAGGCTAAAGTTGAGCAAGGTTGATTTAAAATGCTTTTTGATCTTTTACTTCCTGTCTTCACCTTTGCTTAGAAAGTAAAATAGGAAAGAGAAGACATGCAACTAGTTTACTCCTAGCTTGATAGCAAGGTGATAGTAATAATAGAAACGATAATTTAATCATTAGCACTCAAATTCCTTTTATGGGAAAAATTTGCCATAGGAAATTTTTACTTAGGAAAGTAACTTGCTGAACTATACGTATGAGGGGGGATCCCACCCAAATAATGAAATTATTACTTGGAAGATGGGCTCCTTATAGTACAATTGGAATTGTTCCTCCAGATAAAATGGTCAAAGTTGTCGTCTGAAAGTTTTGAGAAGATTGCCACACAATTTGCAGAAGAAATGTCCTGAGTTGTAGCAAAAGGTGACTGATTCTTCCACCATGTCAACACACCTGCCCAGAGCACGTTGAGTCATTCAGTTTTTGACCAAAAATGGCATGACCCCATGTCCCACCCTCCCTATTCATCCCATCTTGCCCTGAGTGACTTTTTTTGTTTTGTTTCCCCAATAAAAAAAGTCCTCAAAGGGAAAGGTTTTGCCCATGTGGAAGATGTGAAAAAAATTAAAAAATAAAAAATACACAGCAAAGAACTAAAAGGCACCAAAAACTGTTTTGAGCATTGGAGAAAGTGTCTTTTTTTTTTTTTTTTTTGAGTTGGAGTCTCACTCTATCACCCAGGCTGGAGTTCAGTTGCATGTTTACTGCCACAGCAGCCTCAACCTCTGGGCTCTGTTGATCCTTCTGCCTCAGCCTTCCAAGTAGCTGGGACTACAGGCAGGCAACACTACGCCTGGCTAGTTTTTTGATTTATTGCACAGATGAGGTTTCACCAAGTTGCACAGGCTGATCTAGAGTCCGCGGGCTCAGGCAATCCTCTCACCTCTGCCTTCCAAAGTGCTGGGATTATAGGTATGAGCCACCACGCCCATCCCCAGAAAAAGTGTCTTGGTAAGAGTATTGCATCAAGCAGAAAGTGACTGCAGTTTAAACATGTAAGAATAAAGACACAATTTTTTATAAATATAAGAATTCTGGGGTTTTTTGGGTCCCCTCTCATATACCAATTATATCCTCGTGTTTAACCAACTACAAATATGTTAATAGTTCCTCTTCATGGTGAGAATTAGTCATTGAAATGAGTGCTTTAAAATAACTTTCTTCATATTTTTCAGATATTTATATATTAACTTGATGCATAAATATGTAGCATTTGTTTTTGGCATGCCAACACTGGTGCTGGGAGTTTATCATTTGTCATTTGGAGTGACAATGTTGTACTTATGAATATGCCTTGCATTTTGCAGATTTGAAGAAAGTGCTATTTGTGGGTTAAAGAAGATGTAACGTAAAGTGGAAAAAAATGAATACTTCTGATGTATGCTTCTGAGTTTAGCAGAAGAGCAAAGGGATAATGTAATCAGGAAAAACATGGCAAGAACATAGTTTTGTCTTTTTAAAAATGTTTTGTTTTATTTTATTTTTTTGTTTGTTTGTTTTTTTGTTGTTTTTTTTTTTTTTTTAGTTGGAGTCTCACTCTGTAGCCCGGACTGGAGTGCAGTGGCCGCTCCCGGCCACCACAGCCTCGACCCGCTGGGCTCCGGCGATCCTTCCGCCTCAGCCTTCCGAGTAGCCGGAATTACAGGCACGCACTACCACGCCCGGCTGATTTTTTTATTTATTGTAGAGATGAGGTCTCGCTTGCCCAGGCGGGTCTCGAACCCGCGGGCTCAGGCAATCCACTCACCTCAGCCTCCCAAAGGCGCGGGAATACAGGCTGAGCGACCGAGCCCGGCTTAAAAATGTTTTGTTTTAAAGATGTGGGTTACAATTCAGGGTCAGGTATACAAGTGTTCTTTATTCAGGTACCCTTGTTGATGAGTTGTGCCCCCACCCCGCCCGGCAGTTTTCCACTACTGCCAATCCCACCAGCCTCCCCCTGGCAGTTTTCCACTACTGCGAATCCCATTCTTATAGTATTTAAAAAAAAAAAAGAAAAGAAAATAGTTTTGCCATTTCAAAGAGGGCCATTTTGACCTGAGTGTTTTTCCATATTCAGGAAGACCGTCGTGCTTTGATGAAGACTTTTTAATGATCCATGCCAATCAACCCGAGAATTGGCAAATGTGATGAACTGTGACCGGTGAACCATTGTGCGACATTTGCATTTCATGGTCATATGAAAAACACTATGAACTTATGCATCAGCCCGATAGTGATATATTTTCGATATTTGTTCAGGCATTATATAAATATCAATGAAGATATTTCTTTTTATCGTGTATTTTCTTTTGTCTGACAAGCTGATGAGTCAAATTGCATGGTTTTTGTTTTTGTTTTGGAGTCAAAGTCTCACTCTGTCACCCTGGCTAGAGAGCAGTGGCACACTCACCACCACCACTGCGTCGACCTTCCGGGATCAGGTGATACTTCCACCTCAGCCTTGCAAGTAACTGGAACCACAGGCATGCAATACCATGCCCAGCTAATTTTTTTATTTATTTGTTGTAGATAAGAGGTCTTGCCAAGTTGCCCAGGCTGGTCTTGAACCCCTGAACTCAGGCAATCGTCTTGCCTCTGCTTCCCAAAGTGCTGGGAATACAAATGTGAGCCACTGTGCCTTGCAAGATTCGATTCCATGTCTTAATTCTATGGATTCTATTTAAGAGAAAGAAAACCTCCTTTCTTCCCTGCACACTGAAAGTGTATGTTATTGACTTTGGATGTAGGGAGTTGTATTAAGAAACGGATTCTCTGGCCTGAGGGAAGTGGAGGTAGAATTCTTGGTTTTAAAATTCTCTTCCCACCTCCGCCAGTGCATGCTTTCTGATACTGGAATAAGAATCATTTTTTCTACATAATTGACTAATTTATTATTAAATTGTTTTGATCCAGGCTTAAATGTTCAAAATATTGCTGTCTTATAAATATTTTAAAACGTATTCTGGTGTTTGTGTCTGGGTGTGTTTATATCAAATAATGAATCACATTGTAGTGTTCCCTGTTAAGGATTGTAACCATTTAATTAATCAGTTATTTCAACTTCATTCTAATTTTAATTGTACTCAGTGACATCAGTCATTTATCTCATCCTGTGATTTCTTCATTCATTTTTCTTCAACTTAGTAAACAGTTCAGAAACCCAGAAAGCTGAAAGACTTGTATAACAAATATCCATTTTGTAGATTCTACAACTATTCGTTTTTCATTTTTGCTTTGTCTCTCTCAATAAAATTCAGCTTCACAAAACTATTTAAAAGTATATATTAGAATGATTCACCACCCCTAAATACCTCAGTATTCCAATCCTAATAACCACAATACCAGTTGCACATCCAAGAAGATCAAATGTTCTGTAATAACATTTAAATCATAGTCTGCCCTAAATTGCCTCAATTTTTCCAATAATATACTTTATAACTTTCTGTTTTTTTGAACCAGGATTGAATTAAGTTTCCAACACTAATTTTGATTTTTAATGTCTCTTCAGTTCTTTTCATATTAAAGTGGCCTTCCACCTTTTAATTTAGACTGACTTTGAAAGAGTCCTGGTCAGGTATTTCATAGAGCAGTGCTCCTAAAATTTTAGTGTGCACATGAATTATCTAAGAATCTCATAAAAGCAGATTCTGATTCAGAAAGTCTAGCATGGGGCCTGAAGTTGTACCTTTCTAACAAGCTTTCCAGGTGTTGCCGTAGATTTGAGGAGCACACTGAAGACTGTAGAGGAACCTCAACTTGCTTCTCCATTTCTGTCCCCTCCTGTTTTTGTTTTGTTTTGTTTTGTTCCCCCCCCCCGCCCCCCAGGGTCTCAGTATTACCAGGAACTGGAAAATTAGTTCATATTTTTTATTGGATTTATGGTAAATGTTTTTGGCCATAAGACATCATAGGTAGTATTGTGTACTTCATACTGCATCATGTGAAGGGATGTTTATCATTATATTCCACTATTCATGATGCAAATTTTATTACTTCATTAAGGCAATGACTGACAGATTATTCCTTTGTTAAACGACATTTTTCCCCTTTCGCAAATGCCCTGTTATCTGTGGAATAGTATTCTAGCATTATGCAGATGTCTTGTTTCCCAACAATCTTCTCCCTGTATGTGTTTTGGTGCAATTACTAACTTTTATTTTTTATTACTGTTTCAATTTCTACTAAAACACTATATATAAACAACACAGCCAATAATACTTTTACTATATTGTAAACTTACATATAATTTATTAAGTAATAGGCTTAAGAAGTATCATTCATTGAAGACTTTGAAGTTGCATTTAGTTTTAAAAAGTTGTAAATCCTCAAGTCTTATCTCCCTAAGTAAAACTTAAAGAGCTATTAAAAACAAATACACTATTATTGGGGTTATACTGGCTCTTAGGGAAAGTCCACTAGGATGCAGGCACAACCATCAACGGAGTGAAGCAGCCCCACACAAGCCATCAGGAAACATAATTTGTCCCTCCTCAGCCTGCAAGACAGGGCCCTGGGGAACACAGGGCCCCTGGGACCATAAGAGCCCCTTGGGTCCCTGTATTTCTTGGTTTTGCAGTTTCAAACCACCATTAGGAAAGGACTTGGAGCGAGGGTTCTCTTAAAACCCAAACCTTACCTGCATGCAATTACTTATGTAGTTAGTAAATGTTCACATATACCCCGCAGCTCTAAAACGATAGGATACGATAGGATAGGATAGGATAGGATAGGATAAAATATAATGTTTTTTTCTTTTTTTGTATTCTCAAATAAAAAGTTCTATGTCAGAAACTTAGTTCAACCCTTGAAATAAACCAAAACACAGTGCAAATTTAGACTAAACGTGGGTATAGTATTTTAATAAAAAGAACAACTTTTCTAAGAGGTCATAGGCAAGTGTGTGATTTGTCTTTCCCAGAATATTAAATAATACTCAAATGAAAAAATGAACCCTCGAAAGGACAGTTTAAACAGCGAACTGCCCCGGCCTCCGTTCAGTTACAATGAAACAAGAGGGTCGACCCATCAGACTTGTGGCTTCTCTTCAAGTTCAAAACCTTGAAGGAGGAGTGCAGGAGTCAGACAGCCTGATGGTTGGAAATGCGCACTGGGGACAGCTCCATGGGGATGGGCAAGGAGGCCAGACCGTAGTCCCCAGATCCCTGACCCTAAATCCCCGACTCCAGACACAGCCGTTGTAGAGCTGGAAGCCGTCTGTGCCCCCTCTGGTAGGGGCAGACCCAGCACCGTCCTGCTGCATTTGGCCTAGGAAAACTTCTACCTCACTCAGAAGATTCCTGGACAGAGTGGCCCAGGTCACTTGGCCTGTTATTCAAACAACAGCACATCCTTGCCAAGGCCAACAGGAAGTTTCTGCCAGTCCATCCCAGACTTGTCAGAGGACCTGTACCCAAACCTGAGGATGCTCCATGCTCTTGAACACATTTTAGATGACCAGTGAACATCAAAGGTCAGAGTGGTACACCTGGTGTCATACTGAGAGGTCACTTCAGTAGTGAAGGTTTCTTGGTACTCTGTGCCAGGGACAGAAAAAGAAGATTTGAAAAGAAGGTGGTAACTGTCATAATTTCTTCAAACACATCAGATTTATTACCTCATTAACTGTCCCATCAGCTCATGATGGTCTCCTTCTTCTGTGACCTACTTTTCCAGAGAATCAATTTTACCATAAGAGTTGTTGAACATTAAAGCGTATTTTTCTGGAGAATCTCCAAACCTGGCACTATTTGGATCTCAGATTGTCATTTCATGCCATCTATTCACTCTACATTTGTGACTCTAACTTCCTATTTTGAAAATCTATTCCCACAAAATGCTTCTTAATCCCTTTGCCCTCATCTACTAAGTCCCTTCCCAAGTTCTCACTACCCTGTTTGAACTGCTTATTCTTAGTCTTGCATGTTTCGAAAACCAACTGATTCCCCACCCAGCACTCTCTTCTTTAGTCTAATATCTGTCACGCCCTGCTGATAATTGAGCTCCAAAATTTTAGTTACCTATTTTGATTTGGTTTTAGTTGTAAGTCAACTTTTTCATTTCTTCAAGTTGATTTTTGTCTTCCCCACTGTGAAGTCTTCTCACTACCACACCCTATGTGTTCAAGGAATTCACATTGTTATGTTCCCCATGAGACACATACCTTTCAGACTGTGTTGTTATTGGAGTGCAGTGATATCTCAAGAATCAGAGGTTATAGGCTCTTCTTGAAGAAGGGCCTAGCTAGGATGGGTGGAGCCAGCCAATTCCTGCACAGTGTGGGAAGTGGTCCTTTATTTGTGAGGACACTGAGCAGTTGCCAGATTCGAATCCTGGAGCTCTCTTGATAGATTGAATGTTAAAAAGAGTACTCGTTGCTTTCCATAAAACACATATTAACGTCAGGGGTTGCCTTTCTTTCTGGAGGAACTAAAGTCACACTATCTGCTTTTTGTAGGTATGTACTCCTTATTAAAAAAATATATATTTTTATATTTTAATATATGTACTTTTATTTATTTTTGTAATTTCATCTTTTATTCAACTTTGTGAATACTTTATTTACTAAGCATTCCAAATGTTTGTTTTCTTTTTCTGGTAAACTCTTTTATCATTTCTAGGGCAAAACTCACCTGGACAGTTTGCTGCCTCTGAAGACCTCTTCACAGAAGTTATGGACTGGCCAGTAGGAAGACCTTGTAATGGAAAGGAGTTGCTAATGCTAAATGGCCTTTACTGGCTGCCTAGAACTGTTGAACTCTCTGCTCTCATTTCCGGAGAACAAGACTGGAGCTGGAGACAGAGCTGGATGTTGCTGGGATAGATGAGGCTAGAACAACAGCGGGTTGCAATCTGGTCTCCCTCAGGGGCCTCATCTATCCTTGGCACAACTGTGCAATTGTCTGGAACAAAGGGACCTGTGCATAATATGGAGAATGAACAGCAGCGCTGAGCCTAGGAGAGGACTTTGGCCCAGAGCAGCCACCACAGCTTGGTGACTGGCTCACTCTGAGTTAGGCTTTCAGCTGGTAACCAGACATGGGATGCCTACCCCTAATGCCTTTGCTCTACTCATGAATCCCTTTTGAATCCATTATTAAATCTGGGATTGCAAAACTACAGTTTTCTAATTGGTAGCTGCCATTTTTCTAGGAAGCAGGACTTTCCTCTGTCTTCTTTTGACTTGGAAGGTATTGCTATGAGCTCTTTATTTATTTTAAATTATTCAATATTTTAGACTCATTTGAAGGTTTTCTCCCCACCCCCCCTGCTTTTTTTGTGGTGTGCTCATTTTCACTAAGTTGGCCATTTAACCAGAGGAAATCCCTTCAAGCTGGCTTATGTGTCTTTTTCACATACCGATTAGGTTACTTTTATTTATATTTTGGTACTTTCTTTCTTTTCTTTCTGGAAATACTACCTCTAACACGTTTAACTTGTATTTTCCCTGCTCCAGTTCTGTAATCAGTCATATCTTCAAGGAGACTTGATTTTTTTTTTTTAATGAGGCACAGTATTTAGAAAACAAGACGTCGTCACTAGGTGAGCTCATTGCTAGTGGGGTATCAAAGCTTCTAGGTTGTTTTAGTCATTTATTATTGTTCATTCAATTTATTCATTTTCATGAGATCATATTTCTTTCATATGAGTATATTTGACTGGATTACAACTCTAAATAAAATTTTTGAAGAAGGGCCTCAGGTTGTGTTAATGTATGAACCAAAAAAGTACAACAGAAAGATTTTGAAAATATCTTTCTGATGATTTGGCACATGATGAAGTGTCATCAGATATAGAACTCAGGCATCACATCTTTTACTCTAGTTCATGGTGTTGGTTGTCCTACTGTCTTCTGGCTCTATATTTGATGAAGAGTCTGAGGTTAGACCTTTCCTATGGTCAGTTGTTTGTGGATGGGGAAAAAAAGCTATCCAAATAATAGGATTCCTTGAAATTTAATTACTACAAGAAGAATTTTTTAATTTAAAGAGCTTCATATTCATAATAGTGTGATTATAACTTCTTTGATTACTCTGTCAAGTAACTTGTAGAAACATTTATAATTTCACTCTGGCACTTGAGCTAGAGAGCTACATTTACTTAAGGTTGAAGTAGGGGAGGATTTGATATCCTATGCAGCCTTAATCTGAAAGATTTTCTCTGTATTTTCTGTCTCAGTGTGTTAAGTATTAATAACTGTTATTGCCTTTGAGAGGTAGCTTTTATGTTTTCTCCCACTGCTTTCATGGAAGCCAGCTACATTTTTTCATAAATTGGATACGACTGACTCCCTGAAGCACATGGATATGTTTATTTTGTGCATCACCATGTGTTTTCATCTCACCGTCACTGCTATTCCATGACTGCAAAATTGAATTCTTTAAAGATCTTCTATTTCTCAGTTTAGAGAGTTGTGATTCAGGCACAGAGCAAGGGGAAGGAGGAACAATATAGCCAAATATTTTCTGTAAATATTCTCCCCAATATTTCTTGTCATGTTGTGGTGAAGGAAGGGCCCAAAGAGGAAGAGTGTTTTCAACCTGCTCCCTTCAAGCTGAGGATTTATTTTACAAGCTTCCTTTAGACTTCTCTACAGAGTTACCCACACTACTATACTGTGCTTATTTGGAGTGATATGCACTCCTGGTTAATTCTTTAATTTTTTTCTTCCAAATTATATAAATCTCTAGCCATTATTCTTTGAACTTTGTGTTATTATTAGTTGAAGGCTTTTTCCACTTTGCATGTAGGAAGTTCTATTTTGTGGATATTTGTCTCAGAGGGTATAATGAGGGAGGGACAGATTTTAAATGTGTATTTATGCCCCTATCTTCAGGACCAGAGAAACTGGAAGACTGATTATTTTATAACCCTAGAAATTAGAATCACTTTAGAAGTAAGCCTAGGTGCATACTGATTGCCTGTTTAATATTTTAAAATTCAAAGTCCAAGAGCAGTTAAGATGCAAAATAAAACTGGGCCTTTCTCCATTCTTGTTTTCTTCTCCTATTTAGAAATCACAATACAAGTGATCCCTTTAGAGAGTCTACTCATACATAGAAAAATCTAGTCAGAAGCTAAAGATTCTAAAATTTACCTTTCAAAACAGATTACTATCTGTGAACATAAAATGTAAGCAAATCTAGTTAAATTTTGAACCACGTGAGTCAGACCTATGATGATGCAATATATTGTTCACATTGTAAAACAATATTCTCAATCTAGAACTTAGAGACTGAAGCACTTCTCCCATTGAAACATACCAGACTAGGCCAGAAGTAACATTAGAGTTGAGTTCTGATCAGAAGTTTTATAGAACTGGAAACATACCATTAGTACTTTTTGTGTCTGGCTTCTTTCATAATGATTTTAGATCTTTGTATTAATAAATCATTCCTTTTTACTGATGAATAGAATTCCAGTGTATAAATATGTCATAATGCATCCAATCTCCTACTGATGGGCATCTGGCATTCTGGGTATCATATACCATTTTATATATCTTCATGTCCACTGAATATAATCTTAGAAATGACATTACCCAGTTATCAGGTAGATATATGTTTATTCTTGTAAGAAACTTCCTGTGTTTTAAATTATTGTACCATTTTACAATTAGCAAATAATATATGAGAACTCTGTTCCACATCTTTTTAATATCTGATATTGTTAGGCTGTTTTATTTTGCTATTTTTAAGCTATGCCAGTGAATATGGAGACATTGTAACTTTAATTACGTTTCACAAAATTGATAGTTGAATATCAAATCAGAAAACAGACCTAATGTACTTTGCAATTACAAGACTTTAGCTATTCAAGTAATAAAATTTCACTTATATTTGCTAGAGAATAATTTCCAACTAGTAGGGAAAACATACAAATATAAAACAAACATATCTTAAATATTTCATTTGATTAATGAGAATCAGTAAAGTGTTGCAATCAGTTCACAGAAAAAAAATTGAATACAGGTCAAAAACTTACAAACAGACGCAAAAGTGGATTTTTTTTTAGGGTAGGGAGAGGAGAATCCATTGTTTCCCCATTCAACAGAATTTATTTCTATGACTATAAATGAGGATTATTTGCATTGCTGTTATCTATAAATCACAGAGTTGTAAATAGCTTGAAAACAATGATATAAAGGCAAAAGAGTATAAAATCAGATAACCTTGAAGCATGCAATCCAAACAATGCATGTTTTTATGTTAAAGATACTCAGTAAGTTTTTTGTTCCATTACAAAAACTTCCACGATTTTCTTCTGCATCTTACATTTGGTGTTAACACAATTTGTTTGCAATTCCAAGAAATAAAAGTGCTTAATGTTCAGTTCTCTCTCTCTGTCTCTCTGTCTCTCTGTCTCTCTCTCTCTCTCTCTCTGTGTGTGTGTGTGTGTCTGTGTGTGTTTGGAGAGAGAGGGATGAGAGAGAGAGTATGATGTGTGTTTCAGAGAGAACGGGAGAGTGAGAGGTGGAGGGGGGAAGTGGGGGGCAGGAAGAAAGAGAAGAGAGGAGAGAGAGAGAGAGATCAGGAAGCATTCCCACTCTTCTTTCTGACATGGGGTCATACTAATTCCTGCAGAAGTTAGACACTATGTCTAGTTTACATTTTTTTCAGACATTTTTCTGATTCTGAGAAAAATGGTTATACAGAGAGGCACACATACACACACACACACACACACATTCTCTCTCTCTCTCTCTCTCTCTCTCCAGGACTACAGCTAATTAATTTTAGCAAAATGCAATGGCTGCAATTTGACCTATTAAAAAAGTTATTTAAAAATGGTTACTCTCACAGGTGATCCTCAGTAATCCATGGACAGATTCAGAACTTCAAGTAGTTCAACTGTTACTCACTGGCTAGATCAGCTTTAAGTTAGAAGATTTTTTTTTTTCTTTGAAACATAGCATGGTCATTGCAGAATCTATAGTCCTATTCCCTCAGTTATACATATAGATTTTCCCTCCAAATTAATATGATTGAGTGGGAATCTTCTAAATGAGTACCATCTGTGTAGAGAAGGAAAGGGGTTATAATAAACCAACCAATGAACAGGTCAAGTAGCAAACAAGGGTCAGGATGGAGAGGAAGGGGACATGCTGTTCATTTAGATAATTACCTTTTATTTTATTCCGAATGATTTCATCAATGTAATCATTTACTGCTGGCTGCAATATTTGATTTGACAACCTACAATTTATTCCATCATTAAATTTGATTTTATTGTGATTCTGCTAAATGCTAGCCATAGCTTTTGGTATTTGGGGGTACGGAAAATAAAGTATCCTTAAATAAAGTCTGTCAGAGGAGATGGATAAGTTTAAAATTTTTGATAAAATGCAGAATGTTTTAAAATAGAAATTATTTTCTCAATTAATGTTGTCAGTTTTAAATGAAGTATAAATTTATGTGCTAATTTCTTTTTGAAAAGCAGGTGCTTTAACTTTGCCTGAAAGAAAACAACACATCTAAATTTAAGTAAAATCATTCAGTTAAGAAATGCCTTATTTTGGCATACTGGAACAGACTGAAGTTATTATTAAACTTAAAAAAATTAAAATTGTAATTAAAATATTCTGTCATAATTGCGGATACCAATGCAGTCGTAAGAAATAATACAGAGATCCTGTGTACACCTTACCCAGTTTCTCCCAGTCACATCATCCTAATACCTAAAGTACAATAGTACAGTCAGGATGTGAACAGTGATGTAGTCAAGATATTGACGAGCCTGTCACACTTCCTGCTGCCCTTTGAAAGCCATACCCACTTCCAATTCCCCTGCTTCTGACCCCTGGTAACCACCGCTAACAGCTCCCTATTTCTATATTGTATCATCTCAATGCTACATTGAAATCATACAGTATGTGACCGTTTGAGATTAGCTTTTTTCTCTCCACAGTATTCCCTGGATGTCCATCTAATTTGTTGTTTTCATAGTAGTAGATTCATTGTTCGAGATGAGTAGTATTCCATGATACATATTGTTTAATAATTCACCTGTTGAAGGGTATCTTGGTCTGGGGTCACAATGAATAAAGCTGTAGTGATAGTTCATTGCAATTTTAATTTCTATTTCCCTAATAGCTAATGATATTTTAAAAATGTTCATATGCTGATTTGCCATCTGTTAGTCTTCTTTGGGAAAGATGACTGTCATATCTTTGTCCATTTTTTAATTAATTTTTTTTTTTTACTGTTGAGTTTTAAGAGTTATTTACATTTTTTTTTTTTTTTTGAGTTGGAGTCTCACTCTGTCACCCAGGCTGGAGTGCAGCGGCCGCTCCCAGCCACCTCGGCCTCGACCTGCTGGGCTCCGGCGATCCTTCCACCTCAGCCTTCCAAGTAGCTGGAACTACAGGCGTGCTACCACGCCCGGCTAATTTTTTGATTTATTGTAGAGATGAGGTCTCGCCAAGTTGCCCAGGCGGGTCTCGAACCCG
>CAUYQG010053455.1:0-29008 GCA_963574415.1 Tarsius wallacei
TATGGTGATAGGTAGGGATCTTGTTTTAATCTTCTGCATGTGGTCAGCCAGTTTTCTCAGCACCCTTTACTGAATAGGTTCTCCTATCCCCAGTCATTGGTGATGGAGGCTTTGTCAAAGATGAGTTGGTTGAGAAATTGAGGTTTTGCTTCAGGAATCTCTATCCTGTTCCATTTCTTTTCTAACTCTTAACTCTATTTTCTTATCCATTCTCTAAGGAAAACTATCTCCTGAGAACTTGCCACATACATGGCATTGGGTTAGGTGATGTGGAAAAAGGATAGGAGCTACCATAAAAATAAAATAAAAGATTCATCTTTCAGTCATAGTGACGTAGCAAAAGAGATGGACAGTCAAATATAGAAAAAAAGAAATTTCAGGTAGAAAATGGCCTAGTGGGTGAAGATGCAAATATAAAAAATGCAGGAGGTAGTTGAGGAAGAATAAATCACTCTGTTCTCTTTCTGGGAGCCCCTGGCTGGCTTAAAAACACATGCAGGTGGGGTGGAGAATTAAGTCCTCATATTTTGTCAGCAGAGTCATACAAGGATTGTCCTTACCTCTCCTTAAGCTTTGGGTAATCCTTATCTTCTGCCTCCATCACCTTCTGTCACTCTCAGACAGCCTGTGCTCAGCCTCCCCCACTCCCCGCACCAAGAGTTAGTTGTTTTTCTCCTTTTATTCATTATGCATATACAAGTATCAGGACTGTATCAAATGTTTTCACATATATTGCCTCAATTCTTCACACTTTTTTTTTCACATGAGGAAATTGAGACTCAAAAGGTGAAATAATCTGCCCAAGGCCATTCATCCTGTAGCTAACAGAGACAGAGTTAAGAATCAGAGACTTCAGGTTGGCGTCCATTGTTCTTTCTACTATACCAAGCTGCTTTTGCCTGCACTTGTTCATTCTTATCATAGGTGGTTAAAATTTAAAAGGATATATTGGGATGCAGAGACAGAGTGTAGTTTGAAGGAAAGTAGAAAGAGGTGATGGACAGATGCAAGATGCTATACCAACAGGGACACCAAGCTGAGGTTATATATACATGAGAATGGATGGAGAGTTCACACCGTGCTGCAGGAAATATTATACTGCATCGCTACACCGGTATCTCATTTAGATGTTTCCTCATCAAATGTCTAATCATGGTATCATTGAAATGATAAATATTATTTTCTATCCATTTTGTGTAGAAAATAATGGTTGGTGACTGCAGCTGAGAGACAAATGACTTGTTTGTGACCTAACAGGGAGTCAGGAAAAGACCTAGATCTTGGATCCCAGAGTGAATGATTCCACACACTGTGTTCTTTTCAGTCATGTACCACAATCTCTCTGGTTTGAGCAGTCTTTATTGTGAAGAGAGAACTCTTCAGATGAACATCCCATTCTGCTCATAGAAAAGTCTTGCAGGTTTAGGTTGAGCCAATTGATTTCAAATGGTTATTTTGAGTAGATACCTCTGCAGCTCCCAATTTTCAGCTTGTTTTATAGACATCTGATTCCACACAACTTCCCCCAATTTTTTATATGAGGACATCTGGCTTTCCAACTGGAATTCCTTCTCAACAAGTTAGTGAACCTAGATTGGACAGGAAATTAAGTTCCTTCTCTCTAGCTTGCATGCTTGCCAGCTGTCCCCTGTATTTCCTTTTATAGCCTAGAGAACATACAAACACAGACCTTCTCTGCCCTAGTCAGTGATAAACAACACTGCTACCTGTTGGTTGAATCTGAATATGAGTCCTACAGAAGTCTCTATGTATGTGTCTTCTTGAACATCCTGCTCTCTGGTTTCAGAAAGCTAATTAGTATTCCCACATTTAGGGCACCAATAGATCTCATCTTAGTGCCTCTGTTCATGCTACCCCAGTCTACCTGTGACTCACTAACTTTAAATCCTCTTGTCCAAAGCTTTCTCACCTTTTGAAAAGCCAGCTCAAATGCCGCTTCTGCCAAGTCATCTTCGCTGATCTCCTCTGATGACTGTTACTCCCTTCCTCTTATATCACTTTCAGCTGGTACTTCTCATTGGTACCTTATATATATATACAAAAAATCACAATTATACAGGTGCCTCATCTCCATTGCTTAATTACTTGACTTTTCTACTCTTTTATAGTAAGAACTATATGCAATTAATTTGTGATTCCCCACACATGGTACCTTAAGTGTATTAGTTAAAGGCACCCCCTAAATTAATATTGTCATTGTAATGATTATAATTAAGTAAACATTTGAGGCAAGTGTTTTTTGTGTATTATAACTATTCCTTATAACAACCTGCAGGATATTTTTTATCACCCTCTTTGTTCAAGTAAGAAAACCAATTCTCAGTCGGGTTAAATAAATGATCCAAGGTCACTCAGCCGGCAAGCAATAAGTAGAGGAGCAAGAACTCAAATTCTATACTTCTTCTAATCTTGGCAATATAATTTGGTACTCTTGAAAAATAAACTCTGAATTGAGGGAAACTGCCAGGGGAGGGAGGGGCACACCTCATCAACAAGGGTACCTACATAATGAACATTTGTATACCTAATCCTGAATTGTAACCCACGTCTTTAAAATTAAAAACAAAACAAACAAACAAACAAAACACTCTGAATAAGTGAGATTGCATGCAGTCACCAAATCTCTAAATTTTAATGCCTCAAAACTCTACCATCTGGAACAAAATTGAGATGAGAAGAAAAGGGACCTCAAATAATTGTATCTCAGATAATTGACATGAAGTCCTTGTATAAAAGCCATTCATTTTGAGAAACAGCATAGTATATTGCTTACGAATACATTCTGGAACCAGACTGCCTTGGATTGAGGGCTGGCCCTGTGACTTGCCACCTAACTATCCTTGCAACATTATTTAACTTCTCTGTGTTTCATTACCTTATTTATAAAACAAGCATCATTACCATCCCTGCTCCCAAAGGTTTGCTTTGAGAATTAAATTAGCTATATAATAAGGCTTAGGATGGTTCAAAAATTACTTTAGTTGTTATCATTATTGGGCCTATTGGCTTATAGGTAGTAGCCAATCTGAAAATTATTTTAATTGTGATTGTTCCACCTACTATATTTAAGAGCAGTGATTTATTGCCAACATTTGAAATTGTATAGATTACACTACACAAAAAGCCCAGATTCTCAGCTTCCCTAAGAAGTCAGAAGGTCTAGCAACTCTGAGCAGCAATTCCTACCTGGTCATAATCCACTGGTGCTGAGTAACAATTTGTGCCATTTTAAAAGGGAATGTTATCTCCAGTGCCTCATCAGTGCCCAGATTCCCTGTTGCTTTATGTTCAGCTCATCCGTGTTTCATGCTTTTAAACTAATAATCCCTGTTTCCATTGATTAGATTGTTTTGAACCTTTATCTAATCTACCATATGCTTCATTGAGTTATCATTTTTTTCAGTCCAAACACAATTTTAATCATCAAAGTAGAGGAGCATTTGTATTAGCTGACTGATAGGAAAATGGGTGTCATATAGATATATCTGATGATCAGGAGAAAGAAAAATCTAACAGAAGATATAGCGTTCTATCACAATAATGCATCCCATTCAAAATCTAATTCAAAATGTAGCATCACAAAGTAATATCATGTTACATGAATGCTTGCTTATAAGAATGATCCTGACCAGTGCCTCTTACTTGAAAGCTTTACTCAAATACTATGTCTTATTAGGGCTTGTCAAATATCTCAGTCATACTCAGAAGGAATTTCTTTTTTTTTCTGTTTTTTTTTTTTTTTAATTGCTGGTACTTTTTTTCTCTTTTAATTCTTTTTTATTTTAAAGATGTGGGGTACAATTCAGAGTTAGGTATACAAATGTTCATTATGCAGGTACCCTTCTGATGAGGTGTGCCCCCCCTTCCCCAGGTAGATTCCAAATACTGCCAATCCTGCTTTCCCACTTCCTTCCTGGCAGTTTCCTGCTACAGCCAATACTGTTTTTACAGTATTATGATAATTGTTCAAGGTCCGCTTGTGAGTAAGAACATGTGATACTCAGTTCTTTGTTTCTGTGAAAGATCACTCAGTATTATAGACTCTAAGTTCATCCAGGTTGCTGTGAAGTTCATGATTTTGTTCTTTTTTATGGCTGCGTAATATTCCATTGTATATATGTACCATATTTTTTTTAATCCAGTCCTCTTTCGATGGGCAGCACAGATGGTTCCATGTTCTTGCTACTGTGAACAACGCTGCAATAATACATGTGCAGGTATCTTTTTTATATTTTGCATGTCTCACTGAGCACAATTTGAGAAATTCTATTCTGATCCTCATCTCAACCTCTGCAAGACTGTGAGTCCCTGGAGCACAGGGACACTGTAGAATTTGCTTTTATGCCCTTTAAACAAAGTACCTAGAAGTTATTTGATAAGTATGTATTTGCATGCATTCTATTAAGATGATTAAAAGTCACCTGTTTCCTAGTCCGCTTAAGCAGAGCATGTAATATATAACTTTCCACAATTATTGTAATAAAAAATAATTTTAAAAAATGTCGGGCATTTAAGTGAGTCAATTCCTATTAGAAAACTTCGTTTACGCTACTTTGTCACTGAAACCAACACTGGTTTCTACTTTGTTTTGGGGTGGCATTACAAGTTGCTTAAACTCTAAATCAATTTTCATTTTTTAAAATGAGCATTTATATTTATTCCTCATGCCTTTGAGAAACCTTCCAGAACACCTAAGACTGGATTTGAGTGTCATCCTATGTGCTCCCATTTAACTACAATAGTACCTTGAAATTACCTATACTGTAACTTCTATGAAGGCAAAGAGGATGTCCCATTCATCATAGGATCCCTTAAACAAACTAAATACTCAGAAAATATTTATTGCTGACAGAAAAAAAATGGATGAATAAATCCATAACTGAGTGAGTATATTGCCAGGGTGGTTGTAATTTCAAACTTCTGCCTTAACATGGCCCATAAAGCATGAAGCAAGGTCAAATGGCCAAGGGGGCTGGGCAAAGCTTCTTGAGGTTTCAGAGTGTAAACTATATGTAAAGAGCAGCACACATTTACACTGCCATCATTATCATAAGTAACACCAAATACAGGCTGACTGAGCTAAGAAATCTGCTTTGGCCATACCTGCTGCCTGTTGCTTCCATCTTTCGCTGTCCTGGCCTGGCCCCTTCTCCCATTACACTCCCGTCGAGCTTCCCTGAAGCTGACCCCATGCAGGCAGGGCTGGAGGGGTGTTTTCCAGCCTCACCAACCTAATTGTTCCTCATTTCCTGCCCATAAATGGTACAAGGTGTGGAACTGCACCTCCCAGTGTCCCAATTTCAATCATTTGTCTGCATTAATCGACACTAATGGCTTTTACAAATGTTAAGTCTGTACATGTGTTTGAAGAGGCCATTGAAAGACGGCAAAGTCACTGTTCCTGTAGCTTCTAGGGTAATGTTCTCCAAATATCCTGAAAGCAGGGGCAGGGCCCAGCATTCCAAAGTCCTGTGCCTTTGCTCGGCAGTCTCTCAAGAGAGTGGGTTGTTATTATTAATAAAGTGTGACTTTCTCCAAATGAAAGAACAAAGCCCTGTGTTTTACCAACTGCTTGGAAAAGACAGGCACAATGAAATCTGAATTACATCATTTTATGTGACACCAAAAATTGCATGTGCTTAATTTATTTATTTTTAAAATTGTCTTTTATAAACATAACAGCTTTAGATAAGACTTTAAAAATATTTCTGTCCTTGAGCTCAAGACCAGAATGCTGTAGCTGTTACCATCCTGGAAGAGTCACTATCAGTCTTTTTTTTTTGGTAGTTATTGAATTCTCTATAATACAGTTTGTCTTCTCTTTTTTCATTAACGTTATACCGTCCATATTTTTTTTTCTGGTTATCATTATAGCTTTAGGAACTAGTGTTATTTACTTAGTACATATATTCCAAAGTCCTTAACCAATCCCTATTATTAAACATTCAAATATAAGATCAATACTTTTTGTAGCAAACTCACAAATTTAGAAAGTTAGAAACAGAACAGGAAAAAACACAGCAAATATGAACAATTACTCACCCACTTTGGCATTAGCCATCTGATCAGCATCCTTTTAAGAACTCCCAAACATCATTATTGAGAACTACAAACAGCAAGGCAAAAGTCTGATGATAAGAATAGGCAGCAGGAAAGAATTAAAGAAAGAAAAACAAACACACTCTTAAAAACTAGGAGTGCTATAATAAATGTGAATAATTCCAAGTCCCATAATTAAAAGGCAGTCTCCAAAACAAAATAAAAATCGAATAATATATTATTTACTTAAAGTGACATTACTAAAGTTAATTACCCAATGCAACTAGAAGACCACTACAAAATTACATTGACTACATTGACTTAGTACAGATTTCCCCCAAAGCAGACACTAAGACAAGGGCTTGGCAGGGCATGGTGGCTTACGCCTGTAATCCAGCACATTGGGAGACCAAATGTCACTGCTTTGGACCACTTAAGCCCAGAAGTTCAAAACCAGCCTGGACAACATAGTGAGACCTTATCTCTATGAAAAATTAAAAAATTAGCCAGGCATGGTGGCACATGCCAATAGTCCCAGCTACTTGGGAGGCTTAGATCAGAAGGTCCAAGCTGCAGTAAGCTGGGGTTGTGCTACTGTACTCCAGCCTAGGTGATAGAGTGAGACTCTGTCTCAAAAACAAAACAAAACAAAACAAAAACCAAAAACAAACAAGGGCTTATGTGCAGATAGTTCATTTGAAGTTTAATAGAAGCCTTACCGTGTCTCCTGGCAAAAGGGTACCTGAGCTTGGGAACTAGAGGCCTTTAATCCAGAAGAGTCTAATGATAAAGCCTCAAAACATTCATTCCTGTTTTTGTGTAATTATTTTTCAGAAGGATGTGCATGAGGATATATTATGGGCACTTTTGTTGCCAACCAACAGCATGGCTACAGAACTATTCAAGTCTTTGAATGATTACATATCAGGAAAACTAAATTGTGTTGGTATATGCACAGACAGAGCCACTACCATGACAGGACAGCTTTCTGGTTTCACTTCTCAGTTCAAATAAGTCACTTCAGAATGTGAGTTTACACACTGTGCCATCCATAGAGAAATGCTGGCTAGCCAAAAATTGTCACCTGAACCTAACAACGTTTTGCAGGTTGTGATTAAAAGTATCAACCACATTAAAGTGCCTGTCCTTAACTCACATCGGTTCCTGCAGCTTTGTGAGGAGATGAACACAGAGCACACATCTTCTCTTGTACACAGAAATGAAATGTCTTTCTAAAGGTAGATCGCTAGCCAGAGTTTTTGAGTTACAACAGCAACTCCAGAGAGAGCGGTTTTTAGAAAAACAGTCACCACTGGGGGTGGTGGCTCAAGCCTGTAACCCCAGCACTTTGGGAGACTGAGGTGAGAGGATTGCCTGAGCCCATAGGTTCAAGAACAGCCTGGGCAACTTGGCAGACCTCATCTCTACAATGTATCAAAAAATTCGCCATACGAGGTAGCACAGGCCTGTAGTTCCATCTACTTGGAAGACTGAGGTAAAAGGATCACCTGAGCCAAGCAGGTAGACACTGGGGTGGCCGTGAGTGTGGCACTGCACTTTAACCTGGGCGATGGAGTGAGACTCCAACTAAAAAAAAAAAAACCAGTCACCATTGGCAGCACATTTCAGTGACACAGAATGGAATGCAAAACTTGCTCACCTGTGTGACATATTCAACCTCCTCCATGGGCTCAATCTGTCACTTCAGGGGAGAATGACAACTGTGTTCAAATCGGCAGATAAAGTGGCTACATTCAAAGCCAAACTGGAATTATGGGAGTGGTGAATAAACATTGGGATTTTTACATGTTTCAAACATTAGCAGAGATTTTGAAAGAGACCAGCTGGTGTGTGATCACCTGTCTCAGCTTTCTTTTTTTTTAATTTTTAATTTTAAAGATATGGGGTACAATTCAGGGTTAGGTATACAAATGTTCATTATGCAAGTACGCTTGTGGATGTAGTATACTCCCCTCCCCTGGCAGTTTCCCACTACTGCCAGTCCCTTTCTTGTAGTATTATGATAATTGTTCAAGGTCCACTTATGAGTGAGAACATGTGATACTCAGTTCTTTGCTTCTGTGATAGATCACTCAGTATTATAGACTCTAAGTCCATCCAAGATGCTGCAAATTTCATAATTTTATCCTTCTTTATGGCTGCTCAATATTCTATTGTGTATATGTACCACATTTCTTTAATCCACTTCCCAACCACAAAAGACCCCAAACTAGGAAGGAATGGATATGTGACCCATTTGTGAGTAAGTCAGGTGAATCGGCTTTGTCCATGCTAAAAGAGGATGAACTGCTTGAGATTACAAATGGTGGTGGCCTTAAAAGTATGTTTGAGACAACATCAAATCTCCACACATTCTGGATTAAAGTCAAGGCAGAATATCCTGAGAGTACCATAAAAGCACTGAACGCCTGCTTCCATTTCCAACATCCTATCTTTATGAAGCAGGGTTTTTTGCAGTGACAGCAACCAAAACAAGATTACGGAGTAGACTGGACATAAGCTACATACTTTGAGTGCCACTGTCTTTCATCACCTCCAGATGGGAAAACAACCTCAGGGCTCCTATTGATTCTGCATTATGGTGAGCTGTATAATATTTCCATCATGTGTTACAATATAATAATAATAGAAATAAACTGCACAATAAATGTAACACAATTGAATCATCCCAACACTATGCTCCCTCCCCTCGCTGGTCTGTGGAAAAATTATCTTCCATGAAACCAATCCCAGCTGCCAAAAAGGTTGGGGATTGCTGGTCTACTATACATTCTAGGACCTCTCGTGTAACCAATTGTCTCAGCCTGTTTCCCCCAAAGGCAGAATCTGCAACAAGATCTTATATGTAGTTTGCTTATTTAGGAAGTGTTTCTAGGGAAGAGGGGTGAGGGACAGAAGGAAAAAAAAGAAAAAGCCAACACAAAGCAGTATTGTTGGCTGGGCCTATGGTAGACAGGTGCTTAACAAATGCATTTTCAAACTTTCACACCAGGAGTCAAAGGGAAAAGCATTTGTATCAATGTGTGACTGAGTTTTTCCTTTGCATAAAGCTAAGTCACTAATCATTGCCCAAACCTCTTTCTTTAAAACCCTGCATTCCCAAAAAGCAGGGCAGGCTAATTTTATTTTATTGTCCAGGTCAAAGGCATTTTCCTGTATCAGATATCGTTTTCTATTTTTCTTGCTCTGTACTTCTATTCTGCTGTTTTGAAGCTCCAGTATTGGATTTCTCTTAAGTTCAAGGACTTCAGCAGTCCTCCTCTGTTTAGTGTAACTTCCAGTGGTTCACATGGTGTCCCTGTTTCCAAAGGGGCTCTGCTTACCTCTCCTCTTGCTCCCCTTACCTCCTACCCCTGTGCATTATGGATGAATGTCAAGCTTCACCACCCCCCCTCTACCCATTAGTAGACCAGAACATATTGTGATGATAAAAATCTTTGCCAAAAATGCCTGGCTATAATCACATGAAACCATGAAGAAACACATTTTTCAAACAAGTGGTAACTCCAAGTAGGTTCTAAATTCTTCCCAGAGAAGAAGCATTTCTGACTGAAGACAGCACTGAAAGCAATTAGAAGATAGGAGTTCGGCCTGTGCCACTTAACCTGATATGGGACTTTCAGAAAACTGAATTTCTAAAAAGGTAAGATTATTTGCCCATTGATAAATGAGTGTGATCATGACATGGTCTTTTCTCTCTGTATATATTCATACGCAAACACACACACACACACACCCCACAAACACATCACACCCACACCACCTGCACACAGAAGAGAGAGAGAAAAAGAGGGGGGATATCTTGGAGAGACAGATATTTGACATTTCTTGTTATTCTTACAAGAACACTAATACTATCAAATTAATGCCCCACCCTTATGATTTCATTAAACCTTAATTCCTCCTTAAAGTTTCTGTCTCCAAATACAGTCACACTGGGAGTTAGGACTTCAACATACATATTTGGAGGGACACACATCATTCCATAACACCTCCTAAATTTGTGGTATAAACAATCAAGTTGGAAAAAGGAGATCCCATATTCTTTCTTCGGATTCATCCATAGGAAAGAATCCTCCAATCTATTCTTTAAAAGACAGTTCTAACTTCTCCTCCACTCAAAACCTTTACCCAGGAAAGTCATTTGGCCATTGCTCTTCCAGGATTTCTCATCCCAAGCCTCTTGCCTCCTCCTCTTCCTTCTCCTCCCTCATCTTCTTCTTCCTCTTTGTGTTCTTCCTGTTTCTCCTCTCCTCTTCTTTCTTCTTTCCCCCTCCCCTTTCCTCTTCCCTTCTCCCTCCCTCTCCCTCTCCTTCTTTTTCTGCCTTGCTCTGTTGCCCAGGCTTCAGTACAGTGGCATGATCATAGCTTACCGCAGCCTTGAATTCCTGGGCTCAAGCAATTCTCCCATCTCAAACTACCCAGTAGTTTAGGTTTACAGGTGTGCACCCCTATGCCTGACTCTTCTGCCTTCCACTTCTAAGGACAAATTGCAGAGCCCCATTATGTATGCCTCAGTCCAAGCACTTAGGCAGGCTCTTTCTATATCTTGTTTCTAGTTCTTGATTATTCTCTGCCCGTCTCCTCTCCTCTCCTTTCTCTTCCCCTTTTTTATCTACTTTTCCAAAGTGTCAATATACTACAAAAAGCCTGAAAATACAAGAAAAGCAGTGTGTGTCTTTGACCTTGTTAGAGTAACAATGGTTCTGGATGTCTTGAATATGGGGGTACTTCATCGGAAAAGGTATCGGAGATGATTGAAAAAAAGCTTGCTAGATGTGTAACTTGCAAAAGTAACTAATTTCAGTTTAAAAATCATCTTATTCTCTGTCTTCTGACTTTGGGACATATCAAAGGTCTCTGCCTTCATCTTCCCTTCTTTTTCCTTGCTTTCTTCCTTTTCTCCTCTGTCTTTAAGCATCTTTCCTATGCCAGCATCTCTCTCTGCTCTGCTCCCATATCTAGTCTCTCACTGGCTCTGTCATCATCTCTCCTCTCATTTCTCCATCATTATGCCTGCCCTTCCCTCCCTAACCCCCTCCTTCCTTCTGACTCTTTCCCTCCCACAGGCACCCTTCATCATCAGCTCTGTCTGGCTTTATAATTTTGGCACAACATTTATGGCACCAGCATTTTTCTAATTTCCGACTGTAGTAGGAATGAGACTTAGAGGCGAGCATAGTGAAAAGTCTCTTGTGGATGGAGGAGGTGCTAAATGAACTCTTTCACTGATAGGGGCACAATCATTTAGACCGTGGTATTCCACCGCTGGCCCCCAAAAGCCATGTTCTCATCACATGGTAAATACATTTATTCCATCTCCATAGCCTGCAAAGTCTTGCTTCTTAAAGTCTTAAGTCCAGAGTCTCATCTAAACATCATGTAAATCAGATATAGGTGACACTCAAGGTATGATCCATGCTGAGGCAATTTGCTCTTTAGCAGTGAACCTGAGAACATGATATGTGCTTCCTAAATAGAATGGGGATGCAGGCATAGAATAGACATTCCCATTCCAAAGGGAGGAATAGGAAAGAAGAAAAGGGTAATAAGTCTAGACCAAATTACAAACCCAACAGGGTAAACATTAAATTTGATTCAAAGTCCTACCTTTTGGACATACTAGAGTAAGGATTGGGTCCCTAAGGTTTCAAGGCATCCCACTCATGGCATTGCTGGATTCAGCCCACAGTGCAACTCTCACAGGTTGGCTCTTTCATGCTGGAATTGCATGCTGGTGACTCTATCTGTCTGGGGTCTTGGGGATGGCTCTGCCTCTATGACTTCACTGGGCCATAGCCTACCCCTGTGTAGTAGCCTGGGCCATAGCCTACCTCTGGGCCATAGCCTAACTCTACCTCTATGGCTCCACTGGGCCATAGCCTACCTCTATGTAGTAGCCTACCCCTGTAGCAGTTCTATTCCTGGGCCAAAAGGCTTTCAGGGCATCCTTTGAAATCTAGGTAGAGATAGCTACACCCTCAAAACTCATGCAGTCAGTACCCTGGTGGAAAAAGCACTGCATGGACATCACCAAGGTTTACTTTTTTGCCTTCCAAGGAGCAACCCAAACTGTCCCTGGGCCCACTTGAGCCACAGCTGGGGTAGCCAAGAAGCACTGCCCCAGAATGTGGCAAATGGGGCCTGAAGTTGTTCTGTTCCCAGAGTCCTGACATTCTGGATCTGTGATGAGCAGTGCAGCCCTGAAAATCGCCAGAATGCCTTCAGAGACATTCTGTCATAACCTTAATGAATTGTACCAAGCTACTACCCATGCATACTAATCTCCTTATCAAATGGACACTTGAGCAGAATGGTGCTTTCCATCCATATTTCTACCAAAATTCTGATCATGACCATTAGGTAATCTCTAAGAAGACTGAGGCTTTCTCTACACCTCTCCTCTTCTGAGTCCTCACCAAAATTCCTCTTAAAAATACAGGGTTTGGCCAGACGTGGTGACTTAAGCCTGTAATCCCAGCACTTTGGGAGGTTGAGGTGAGTGGATTGCCTGAGCCTGTGGTTCGAGAACAGCCTGGGCAACTTGGCAAGACCTCATCTCCACAATAAAAATCAAAAAATTAGCCAAGCATGGTAGCGCGCGTCTGTAGTTCTGGCTATTTAGAAAGCTGAGGTGGAAGGATTGCCTGAGCCCAGCAGGTCAATGCTGGGGGGGCCATGAGCATGCCAATGCACGGGAGCTTGGACAACAGACTGAGACTCCAACTCAAAAAACAAATAGGGTTTTTCTACAGGCAATACAGTACAAGCTTTTTCTAGCCTGCTCCTTCAAATTCTTCCAACTTCTGCACATTACTTAGTTCCAAAGTTGCATTCATATTTTTAGATATTTCTTATAGAAGCACCCACTTCTTGATACCAACTTCTATCTTAGACCATTCAGGTTGTTATCACAAAATATCTTATACTGTGTAAGCTATAAACAACAGAAATTTATTGCCCACAGTTCTGGATGCTGGGGAATCCAAGACCAAGGCACCAGCAGATTTGGTGTTATTATAAGGGTTGATTCCTTATAGAAGGCACCTTCTGTGTGATCATATATGGCAGAAAGGGCAAGGGACCTTTCTTGATCCTCTTTTATAAGGACATGAATCTCACTGATGAGGGTGGACCCCTCATGACTTAATCAGTTCCAAAAGGCCATACCCCTTAATACTATCTCATTGGGTTTTAGGTTCCATTATATACATTTTGCAGGGACACCAACATTCAGACCATAGCACACATGTTCTTTGGAGGAAACACTCTGGAAAAGCCATTCTAGAACTTGCTTCCTACAAGCTATGAAGGATCTTAGGTGGGAGGAATCTTCACCCTCCTACACACGCACAACACTAAGAGTAAAGAAAAACCTTGGAAAACAGATTACAATGAAATAAAGGTTAGGATGTGAAATTTTTGGAGCTGGCATTTTTTTGGCTTTGTTTTACAAGAAAATATAGGTCTTACACTGAAAGACTGAACATATGATATATTTGAGTCCTTATTCATACACATTTTAAAGTTGATGTCTATTAAAATGCTAATAACCATTAGGTTTGAAAAGTAAAATGAAATTCACAAAATACAGTAATAGTGTCTATAGGAAGAAACATGTTCTACTATTATTTTCCTTTGATAAAAAAATGCACTCATGTATGGATTGGTGAAAGCTGAGTTTCTAGGGTCTCAGGAAAGTAATGTGGCTACTGCATGGCCAAGCAGCATGTCTATATTTCTGGCAGGAAGAATGGAGAAGGAAAAGAGCATAAACCAAAAGACAAACACCAGCCAAGTGTATTTCTTTCTTAAAGGGAAAACCTTGCCCAGCAACTTCCACTCATTTCCTTGGATAGGACTTGGTCACATGACCGACTCTAGCAACCTGTGAATAAGGAAAGAAGAATGTTTTAAATAGGGCACATTGTACTCTGAATACTATGGTGGAGTCTATACTAAGGAATAAGGGGAATGGATTAATCAATTAATTAATTATTACATGGCTACCACGTAACTGAGTTTTAAAGAAATCAGATATGAGCCGGGCTCGGTGGCTCAAACCTGTAATCCCAGCACTTTGGGAGGCTGAGGTGAATGGATTGCCTGAGCCTGTGGGTTAGAGACCAGCCTGGGCAACTTGGCGAGACCTCGTCTCTACAATAAAACAAAAATTAACCGGGCGCAGTATTGCACGCTTGTAGTTCTGGCTCCTTGGAAGGCTGAGGTGGAAGGATCGCTGGCATCCAGCAGGTCAACACTGGGGTAGCCATGAGCATGCCTCTCCAATCCAGCCTGGGCAACAGAGTGAGACTCCAATTCAAAAAAAGAAAAAAGAAAGAAAAGAAAAGAAATCAGATATGGTTCTTGCCCCTCTGAGATGTGCAATAAACATATAGATAGACATATAGAAACAGTGCTGTGATGCTGTAAAGGAAAAGAAGGGTGGCTATACAGTGGCAAAAAATGGGAAGAGGAAGGATTTGGGGGTAGAAAATGTGACAATCTGGTCAGAGACTCCTGGACCCCTTCCTACTCTTGCCATAACAAAGAAAACAGGAAACCTCACTTTATATAGATCTTGCTCAATCATAGAATAGATGATTGGAATAAAGCTGACACATTAGTCCCACCCCTCTCATCTGTTCTTTAGAGAGGGGACAAGATTTCATTTTTTTTTTTTTTTTTAGTTGGAGTCTCACTCAGTCGCCCAGGCTGGAGTGCAGTAGCACGCTTACAGCCACTGTACTCTTGACCTGCTGGACTCAGGCGATCCTTCTGCCTCAGCCTTCCAAGTATCTGGAACTGCAGGCACGTGCCATCACACCCAGCTAATTCTTTTTTTTTTTTTATTGTAGAGATGAGGTCTCATCAAGTTGTCCAGGCTGGTCTCAAACCCCTGGGCTCAGGCAATCCTCTCACCTCGGCCTCCCAAAGTACTTGTATTATAGGTGTGAGCCAACACGTCTGGCCAAGGTTTCATTTTTATTCTCCTAACTACATTGTCAGGTAAGTATTGTTGTCTTCCTTTCACCTGTAGATGGTTTGCAAAATGACACTCTAATTCAGATGTGCAAAGAAATGCAGCTCATTTTCTCCTTAACTCTCATGAGTTTAACCATTAGTGCGTTTCTATCCACTCAGTAGTTACTTAGGGTAGTAGCTATGGAAGAAAGACTATCATCCAGTCTGCTACACTTATATCCTATGCAATAATTTAACAGTCTTTTTCAGTTACTGTTTGGCCTTCTTTAGCAAAATGTACCTAGTTTCTCTCTTGTTCTACTTTAGATTGGTGTCTAGGAGAATGGAAATGCACTGTATTTATGGGCGCCCTCAGATGGTTAGTGGCCTCTTCTGTGGAGCTGCTATTCGGAGCTGCTCTCTGGGCTGCTATTGCTATTGGCAGTTGCTCTTATGCCTGATCATTGCCCTGTCCCCTGCTGCTTAAGGCCGCAACAGGGCAATTCAAGATCTCCCTCCCACCCCCACTCACTCTCTCTCTCTAGTCTCTCTCATTTCCCCCACCCTCTCAACTTTACAAGAGCCTGGGGTGCTTACTAACTAACTCAGCCTTTTCCCTGACATCTCAGCTGGTGCAGACGCTTTACCTGCAGTCTCTGCCTTAATCTCTGTCCTGTCCCTGGCTCTCACCCCTTGTTGCAGAGGGTCCTATGGAAAGCTTGCTGAATGACTTTCCTTGCATCCCCAGGGCCATGTGGGAAATTGGGGCATCTGAGGATTCCACACAGGAAGTAGAGATGGCTTGAAGAAGCCAGGTTTTGTTCCTCCCTCTGCTTCTCTATTCTGTGCAGATGAGTTTGTTTTGTAACTCTTTTCAGAGTATCTAATAGAAAGCCAGGAAGAGTGACGACTCCTCCCTCCAGATCGTTCATCTAACACCCACCACTTCTCCCCATGCTGGACTGAGGCAGAGAAGAAGATCAGGGCACACTCGGCCTGCCTCTCCTATCTATGTCTCGTGTCTTCTTTCAGGAATATCTGGAGCCAGAGATTCACTTTCAGAGTTCTCACATCCTGTGCATATTCTCTTCTTTCTTAAGGCAGCAAGCCTCAGGGCCTAGGTGTCACAGGTGGAAGTACTTTTTCTACAATTATAGAAGAAATTCTATGATCTAAGATATTCAGTTTTTGTTCTTAATATGATAAAGGGATTTAGAAAATCTCTATGGTTGCTAACTCAATATCAATCCCCCTTTTTCTTACTATAGACTCCCCCCTCCATTTTATTTCGAGCCACAAGGTGCCCTATTAATAGCATTCTCCTCCCCTCACTCACAGGTTGCTAGAGCTGGTCATGTGACTGAGTCTTAGTTAATGAAATGTGGCTGGAAGTTTCTGGGTGGGGTTTTTCTTTTTAGAAAGAAACAGACTTGGCTGTTGTTTGTTTTCTGGTTTATGCCCTTTTCCTTCCTCATTCTTCCTGCCAGGAATACAGACACAATGCTTGACTGTGCCCTAGCTAATTGCAAGCACTAAAAATAGTAACAGAGAAAGATAACGGGAATCTGGGTTGATCCCACCAGATGAGAAGAACCAGTGGGAGATGATAGATAGGTGGATGGGTGGATAGATGATAGATAGGTAGGTAGATAGATAGATAGATAGGTAGATAGATAGATAGCAAGGCATTGGCTTTGCAATCATGGGGGCTGCCTATAGGCAAGTCTGAGATCTGTAGGGCAAGCCATCAGGAAGGGCAGGTCGGAACTCCAGGGCAAGGACGAAACTGCAGTCCACAGGTGGAAGGAGGCTTCTTCAGTTCTGTTTCTTAGACCTTTCAATGGATTGAATCAGGCCGACTCAGCTTATCTAGGGTCATCTTCCTTACTTAAGGACAACTAATTAGAGAATTCAATCGCATCTACAAACTACCTTCGCCGCAACCTGGATTAGTATTGGACCAAATACCTGGGGACAATGGCATAACCAGCTTGACACAAAAAAATCAGTCACCACAGGGTCCCAACAGAATTGAGTTGCCACCACACTAGCTCTGAACTACCTGCATCTGAATTTGTTGTGATGTGAGAAAAACAAACCCTGTTATTTAAGTCTTTTTTTTTTTTTTTTTTTTTTGAGTTGGAGTCTCACTCTGTCGCTCAGACTGCTCCCGGCCCCTGCAGCCACGACCTGCTGAGCTCCAGTGATCTTTCCGCCTCAGCCTTTCAAGTAACTGGAACTACAGGTGGTGTGCTACCACGCTTGGCTAATTTTTGATTTACTGTAGAGATGAGGTCTCACCAAGTTGCCCAGGTAGGTCTCGAACCCATGGGCTCAGGCAATTCACTCACCTCAGCCTCCCAAAGCGCGGGATCACAGGCTGAGCCACTGAGCCCGGCTTATTTAAGTCTTAATAGCCAGGTTTCTGTTACAAACAAATGTATACCTTAATATATTCTTGTACAATAAAACTCAGTTTTGAGCCTTTTAACTTGCTATGGATTCAAGCAAATATCTAATTTTAAAGTCAAAACTGAGCAATTGCTCTATTGTTTTAGGAGAGTACTGTGCTTTTCCCCAAAGCTCTGAAATTCATTGCTTCAAAGAGTGAGAGGGCCCACAGGCAACAAGATTTACAAGATATGAAAATATGACTGAAAATGTTTTTTTAAGTATCCTTTTTATAATACTGAAAATTAGTAATTTGATTAAGATTGGAACAGAGAACTGCCTAAAACAAAAACCTATCCCCTTTCTCCTATGCCAGGATATGAGCAAAACTCTCTACATGACTGTCTGTGGGAAAGAGAACCATCAACAAAGATGAATTTGTTTAGAGACCCATATTCATAAGAATGATCATTATCAAAACTGCCAGTAATATTTTGCTAAATCAGACTTACTCAATGTTAATTTGTTCTCACCATTGCTATTGAAATAGAAATTTCAGCCTTTATAACTTAGGCTAGTCTATGGCTGTATGAAAAACAAGAAAAAGAGAATTAAAGCTGATCATTTCTGAATGTGAGCTGTCCAAAACCACACAGATGTACTTTGAGTATGTGGGTCGGGACAGGGGCAAATGGGTCAGCCAAGACTTCGGTGTCTGCACTTGTTCTTGTCCAGTGAGCGTGTCAGGATGGGACTATTAATTTGTATGTGTCAACTTGATTTTGAAAACTGTGGTGCTGATCTGCTAAGACAGCATGTACCTTCCTCCCCTTCAAAGACCCCTGATGATAGAGATTCTTTGTGTATTTATATGGAATCTTCCTTCTCTGCTCATTCAATGCCACAAAGAGCTTCAGGAGACAAGCAGGGTAAAGATTTTGATCCTCATTTAATATATGAGGAAACAGCTTCAGACGTGAAGTGACTCATTTGAGTTAACATGGCAAAAACCACATAACCTTCTATTATTCCTAGGGAAGAGAGGAAAAAACAGCACCTTAACAAACTTAGAAAAACGTCTTGAAAGCTGAATGGAACTTGGGCCTGAATGTCTTGCTTATATAAGATACTAAGGAGTATGGAAGATCATGACCCTCTGCTTTTTTAACCGTAGGATTCGATCCACAAAATTTGCCCAAAGCAATGCACTTCCCACTAATTCAAATACTGATTTCTTGTGGGGTCATTGAAAGACAATGTGGAGGTGGCTGAGCTTGTCTGCCTGGTTATTTATTTTTTTTAAGCCATTACATTTGTGTCTGAATTGTTCTAAGGCCACGTGTATTTTTCAGGCCCTGTCATTTCTTGGGCCAAGTTGGGGGTATGGCTAGGACCAACTAATAAGGTCATCTGTGGCTGGGCATGAATGGTGGGAAGAAGAATAACAATTTACACTTTCCATAGACTAAAATACAACCAGATCTAACTCAAACAGTTAAAGGCAAAAGCATATCTTACCATGGTATTTCCTTCTGATTATGTCCTAGAAGTAGATAATAATTACTAGTATTTGCATAGCACTTTACAAATTATAGAGTGCTTTCAGAACCACAATTTCAGTCAATATAATAGGGAATCTGACCTTATGTAGGGGTCAAGGAAGACTTCTTTGAAGCATCAACTTTTGCTTGGCCCTGAAGCTAAAACCCATCTGCTTTTTGCTATAGCAAGATATTAGCAAAAGTCTCTGCTTCGTTGCTTTTGGGAGAGGAATAATCAACAGCACTTTCAAGTGGGTTTATATAGAACTCGTGTTCATAAGAATAATTATTATAAAAACTTCCAGTAATATTTATTTAAATTAGATTTATTCACTATTCATTTGCTAGGCCCTCTCTATTGAAGCTGAAATCTCAACCTATATATTTTCATCAGAATGACAAATGTAGGCTAATCTCTAGCTGTGTGAAAAGCTAAAGCTGAAATAAATAAGCAAGAATAAAAGTGTGTGTTTGAGGGAGAAAGTGGGGTGCTCGAGATAATGAGAGTTCCCAGGGGGAACTTAGCTTGATCTTGAGGGTATAGTAGGTGCTTTGAGAATATATGCAGGTATAACTCCAAGATATTGCAGATTTGATTCAGATCACTGCAATAAAGTGAATACCACAACAAAGTGAGGAGTCATACCAATTTTGTAGTTTCCAGTGCATATGAGTTATATTTATATTATAATGTAGTCTATTAAGTGTACAATACCTTATGTCTAAAAAAATACATACTTTAATTAAAAAATACTTTATCGCTAAAAAATGCTAGCCATCATCTGAACCTTCAGCAAGTCATCATTGTTTTGCTTGTGGAGGGTCAAGCCTCAATGTTGATGGCTGCTGACTGACCAGAGTGGTGGTTGCTGCAGGATGGGATGGCTGTGACAATTTCTCAAAATAAGACAGCAATGAAGCTTACTGAATCTATTGACTGTTCCTTTTACAAAATATGTCTCTTAAGTCTGCTATGCTATTTGATAGCATTTAATCCACAGCAGAACTTATTTCAAAATATGAGTCAACCCTCTCAAACTCTGACACCACTTCTTAAAAATTTTTATTTTTTAAATCTTTTTAATTTTAATAGCTTTGAGAAGGTACAAATAGCTTTGATCTGGGCTTTAAGTGTACCCACCACTGCTACCAGTGCACATTGTACCCAACAGGTAATTTTTTATCCCTCTACCCCTTTCTCCCTCCTCCTTCTGAGTTGCCAGTGTCCATTATACCATTCTCTATCAGACACCACTTTTTAAAAACTAAGTTTATGTAATATTCTAAATCCTTTACTGTAATTTCAACAATGTTCACAGCATCTTCACCAGGAGTTGATTCCATCTCAAGAAACCACTTTCTTTACTCATCCATAAGAAGCAACTCCTCATTCATTCAAGTTTTAACGTGAGATGGCAGCAATGCAGTCACATCTTCAGACTTTATTTCTAATTCTTGTTCTCTTTCTATTTCCACCACATCTGCATTTACTTCCTCGACTGAAGTCTTGAAACTCTCAAAGTCATCCATGAGAATTGGAATCAACGCTTTTCAAACTTCTATTAAAGTTGTTAATTTGACCTTCCCTGTGAACCACAGTGTTCTGAATGACATCTAGAATGGTGAATCCTTTCCTGAAGGTTATCAATTGACTTTGCCCAGATTTATCAGAGGAATCACTATCTATGGCAGCTGTAACCTTATGAAATGTATTTCTTAAATAACAATTTTGAAAGTCAAAATTACTCTTTGATCCTTGGACTTCAGAGTGGATATTGTGTTAGCAGTCATGAAAACAACATTTGTCTCTTTTTACATCTCCATCAGGTTCTTGGGTGACAATGTGTGTCAACAAACTATAATATTTTGAAAATAGCCTTTTCTTTTGAGCAGTAGGTCTCAACAGTGATCTTAAAATATTCAGAAAACCATGCTGTAAAGAGATGACTGCCATCCAGACAATTGTTGCGTTTCTAGAGCTCAGGCAGAACTTATAGATTTAGCACAATTCTAAATTTAGAATAATTCAAAATGGCAAAGGAGCATTGGCTTCAGCTTAAAAGCATCAGCTGCACTAGCCCCTAACAAGAGAGTTAGCTTTTCCTTTGAAGCATTGAAACTAGACATTGGCTTCCCCTCTAGCTTTGGAAATCCTAGGTGACATCTTCTTCCTAAATCGGGCTGTTTTATGCATATTGACAATCTGTTGTTTAGTGTAGCCACCCTCATCAATGATTTTAGTAGATCTTCTGGATAACTTGCCGTAGATTCTAGATCAGCACTCGATGCTTCACCTTGCATTTTTATGTTACAGATAGAGTTTCTCTTCTTACATCTTGAATCAATCTCTGCCAGCTTCAAGCTTTTGTTCTGCAGCTTCCTCAGCTTTCTCAGACATCACAGAGTTAAAGAGAGTTTGGGCCTTGCTCTGGATTAGGGTTTAGCTTAGGGGAATGGTGTGGCTTATTTGATCTTCTATCCAGATCACTCAAACTTTCTTTGTATCAGCAATAAGTTTATTTCACTTTCTTATTATTTTTGTCTTCACTGGAGTATCACTTTTAATTCCCTGGAGTAACTTTTTCTTTACATTCACAACTTGGCTAACTGGCACAAGAATCCTAACTTTCAGCCTATCTCAGCTTTTAACATGCCTTCCTCACTGAGCTTAATCATTTCTAGCATTCATTTTAAAGTGAGAGATGTATGATTCTTTCTTTCACTTGAACACTTAGAGGGCATTGTAAGATTATTAACTTATCAAATTTTGATATTTTTATGTCTCAGGAACTACAAAGGCCCAAAGAGAGGGAAAGAGATAGAGGATTCATTGGTCAGTGGAGCAGTTACAACACATACAGACTTTATCAATTAAATTTGGTTCCCGGCACTCCAAAACAATTACAATAGAAACATCAAAGTTCACTAATCACAGAGCACCACGACAAATATAATAATAATGAAAAAGTTAGAAATATTATAAGAATGACCAAAATGTGACACAGAGACATGAAGTGAGCACATGCTGGTGAAAAAAATGGTGCCAATTGATTGCTCAATTCAGGATTGCCATGAAACTTTAATTTGTAAAAACTGCAATATCTGTGAAGTACAATTTAGTGAAACACAATAAAACAAGGTATGCCTGTATGTATATTCAATTTGTCTGTCTTTCTATCTATCTATCTAGTTCAACAATTAAGTTTGTGAAGTTCTAAAAGAAAAAGTGCTACCTGCCTCATTGCTGAATTTCATAATGGTCACCTTTGAAGTACTCCCCTTGGGAAGCTACGCACCGATGCCAGTACCTAGTCCACTTGTCAACGCAATTTTGGAACTCTTTTTCTGGAATGGCTATCAGAGCTGTCATCGTATTATCCTTGATGTTCTGAATGTCATCAAATGTCTTCCTTTCAATATTTCCTTTATCTTCTGGTAGAGAAAAAAGTCATTGGGGGCCAGATCAGGTGAGTGGGGAGAGTGTCCTAATACAGTTATTTGTACAGTGCTGCCAACGTAAGCACATGGTGGCAAGTTCGTGAATTCAATTGTCAGACCTCAACAAATAACAATGACATCTCTGATGGCCATTCCAGAAAAAGAGTTCCAAAATTTCTTTGATGGGTGGACTAGTGGCTGGCATCAGTTCATAGCTTCCCAAGGGAAATAGTATGAAGGAATACCATAGCAATATTCAGCAATGAGGTACGTAGCACTTTTTCTAGAATGGTTTGCCAACCTAATAGTCAGACCTCATATATACACACATCAATTCAAATTGAATTCAATTGTATATATACACCACAGTTCATGGTGCCATTGTACATCATAAACATTTGTTAAAATATACTGAAATACGTCTTTCCTATTTTTGGCATTGCGTGACCTATTTCTATTACTGTCTCCATACTGAACACAGATGTCAGCACGTGGTAAGTAGTGTGATAAGAACTTGATCAACTGAACTGAATTGGCCCCTTCAAGTTTTTGTTTCCTGAATTCAAAGGGCCTTACTGTCAACACCACTTAGACAACCCAGGAGCTCACCTTCCCACTGCCAAAACGGAGAAGGTAATATGATGCAGAAAAGTCCCCACCCTGACAGGTCAGTGGGAGGGTTTGGTTTCACAGTTAGAGACCTGGCAATCAATTAGAAAAGGGGAAACAGTTGCCATTGGAAACTCTGAGGCCCTGTAGCTGTCAGAGGGAGTGAAAGGCTGGAAGCTAATCAGGCATAATGAGCTTACAGTACCATAGATCATGTCAGCTAGCATTCTTATTAATTTCCTGCCCAACGGCCACGCACAGAGGACCAATTCATCCATCGATCCTTCCCCAACTTGGGATGCTAAATCACTTGTCAAATCAAGAATGCAGTAATGAAAATTCAGGAGGTGACATAGTGGCAGGGATGTTGTCTATCATCCCCTAGACCCAACCTTTGATGAGCATCTTACCCACACTTCCTTCTGACTGGGAAGGACCAGACTCAAAATGGGAAAATGTCAAGGGCCAGAAAGAATGTCTAAATTAAGTATGACAACAAAGCGCATTGGTAGTAAGTGCCCCCTGTAGTGAGAAAGAGTTTGTAATTGTGCCTTGAACAGAATGAAGTAATCGATTTGCAATGTCTGTCAAGGACACAGAAAAGAGTAAGTGCAACACATGTGCCATGTTTGTGTTATCTCTAATTTAGTTCAACCTTTTCTTTTTCAGATTGGAAAAGCGAGGCCCAAACAGAGTAAGGGATGTTATTCTTTCATGTACTTATTAACTCAATAAACATTTAGTGGTTATCTACTATGTGCCTGGGGTAAGCTCGAAGAAAAAAATATGTAATTAAGACATAGCCACTGATCTTAAGGAAAAACAGTTTAGTAGGAAAGATTGACGAATAAGGAGATGACTATTCGAATTAATACCAGTGATATACACAGGTCATGACAGGCAGACATGACATTTTATCCAGGTTAGGGGTTCAGAAAATACTTTGTAAAGAAGGTGAAGTCAGAGTTAATTCCTTTAAAACCTATTGAAGTTTGTACAGATAAATATGTCTCAAAACCAAGACTATAAGCTTTGTGTTGTCCTCTCTAGCCTGGTGAAAAACAAATTTAAACAGAAACATTTAGCATTTCGATCATATTTATGATGTACTTTCCAATATAGAAATGATAGTATACATGTTGGAGACAGCATGGTTTGTGTATGATCTTTGCTTATTAGATGTGTGACCATAACTAAGCTGTTCATTTTCTGAGCCCCAGTGTCCTTAGTTTAAAACTAAAAATAGTTAAATTTACTGCAAATGATTGTTGTAAAAATTAAGAGATAATATGTCCAAAGCTCTAATCTTATACTAGGAATATATAAGTGCATAGTGACTGTTAACTCCCTTCCACATTATTCTACTTTCATTTTTTTCCAGGAATATTATAGAGTATCTGCTTAACATCAGGCAATATTCATGACCTTGGCTTTCCAGATCAGAAAGCGACACAGGCCATTGATATATGCTACTACTGAAAAATGTTCAAAGCAGTAAGTGAACTATTTCCTTAGAAGATGATTTGGGATGACTTCACAGAAAGGATGACCTTTTGAGCAAGACAAGAATTTCTCAAGTAGAGTGGAGGAGTAGGGCAGGATATTCTGGCAGAAAACATATCTTGAGAGAAGACGTAGAAGCAAGGAAGAAGTTATGTTTGAAGAACAGTAAGTTTAACTTAGCTGCACCCCAGGTTGCACTTGGAGAAAAGATAGTAGATGACACAAAGAAAACAGAGTTGGTTGTGAAAGCTTATTATTCAGGTAAGGGAGTGTGAATATTTCTTTATTGGTGATGAGCAACCAAAAGAAAGTTTTAAAGCAGTGGTCCCCAACCTTTCTGGTATCAGGGACGAGTTTCATGGAAAACAATTTTTCCACGGACGAGGTGGAAGGTGGAGGGATGGTTTGGGGATGATTCAAACACATAACATTTATTGTGCACTTTATTTCTATTATTATTACATTGTAATATATAATGAAATAATTATATAACTCACCATTTAAAAAAAGAGGCATGGACAGAAGTGGTAAATAAAATAATGGGCGGGCCATATGTAGACTAAAATAAGTGTTGGATTCTTACTTAAAGCCTGCCATCAGATGCTGCTGTACAATTGAAGTACATCGACTCACTTGCCGCTCACTTACAGGGTTTCGATATGAGTCTGCAAGCAGTAGATTTATCATGCTCTCTGTGTGGTCAAACCTCACTGCTCATGTTAATCTGTATTTGCAGCTGTTCCCCAGCACTAGACTCACTGCCTCAGTACCACCTCAGATCATCAGGCGTTAGATTTTCATGAGTGTGTAATCTCACATGTGCAGTTCACAATATGGTTTATGCTACTATGAGAATCTAACGTCACCGCTGATTGACGGGAGGCGGAGCTCAGGAGGTAATGTGAGCAATGGGAGCGGCTGTAAATACAGATGAACTTCAATCACTTGCCCACTGCTCACCTCCTGCTGTGCGGCCCAGTTCCTAACAGGCCACAGACTGGTACCAGTCCATTGCCCAGTGACTGGGGACTCCTGTTTTAATGTGTGCTATCTGGCTCGTTTTTACAATTCCTGATTAAAATATTGTCTACTCTCTTATTTTAATGTACTTTTTTGGCTGCTGCATCCATCTTGCCATCTACAACAGTTTTCTGATCCCCAAATCTTGGAGAAATCTATCGGGTTAGAGTGAGCAGACTTGAGTGCCTGTGTCCAAGAATAAGGACTTGGGGTACGACTTGTCCTGAGAGAAGGAGCTTGAGAGAGTCAAAGGATACTTTCACAGTCAGAGAGATAAAAGTGTAGCTAGGAGATAATTATTATGCAAAGAAATAAATGCACATCACTGCCAAAGGCATGAGGAGAAACATCTGGGTGCAGCTCAAAGAGAATCATTCTGTGCTTAGCTTGTGAACACAAAGTATATAACCCAAAGTACCTTTTACGTCTAGTCAAAACAGAGATCTGGGGGTACAGTATTACAATATGCCACTCAAGGAGGATACATAAGCACAGCCCTGAAAGATCAGGAGGGATTTTCCAATAATGAGGCAGCAGAGACAAGAAAGGGCATCTTAGACAATGGAATGCCAAGCATCAAGGTGCAAAAGTCCCAGAGAGCTAGTTATACAGTCTCAGAGTGCTTTCACTTAGGTTAGGATACCCTCAATTGAGTCCAGAGTAGCTTTGTATTATAGGTACTATGATTCCTGTTTCAAAGAGAAGGAAACAAAAGCCCAATTAGGTTAAGCAGCTCACCCCAAGTTGTACATCTAAGCCACACAAATAGGAAACAAAACCTGGGTTTCCCAATCAAGAACACAGGTCCTACCCACTAGATTCACCACCTCTGCTGGAAGAGTTGATTACATTGTTTTATTTCACCTTTTGGGTAGAGAGGTACTTAATGAATGAGGAGCCATTAGAGAAAACAACACTATATCGAGCTAATGGTAAAGAAACACCAAAGATATGAGATCAGAGTTGGCAGGCAGTTTCTGAAATAGGGGGAAATGTTTAAGTTCAAACATGTCAACAATTAAATCTACCTTGATTTGGCCTTGCTATTGTAAGAATCACAGTAGTCTGCTATAAATGTAACCAATAATTTCCTTTTTGCTAATTAAAGCTTGTACCCCCAAAAAGGAATTGAGGCAAATTTGTAAAAACTTAAGCTTTGTTTTTCTTTTTTTCCATTCATCCTAGCTTTTTGAAAATGATTACCTGAGATTTCCTGTGCTACTCTGTTAAAATGGAGGATATAGAGATAAATTAGACACTTTCCTTATACTCAAGGGCTCCCAATCTAATGTGAAAAAAGAAACCAACAAGTACAACCCAACAAGAAACTTGCATAAGGAGAGGAAAGTACATAAATGTAGTGGACAGAAATGGGAGCTACTAAGTTGGTTGAAATGAACTGGACTAGGCTTCTGAAAGATGTGTTTTTTTAAACAGACTTGGAAAATGACTAGAGGTGTCCAGTGGTACAATTTGAGTATCAAAGCAATTAAAAAAGATAAAATCTATTAAATAAAAAAAATACATACATGAACCAATATGGATCTGAGTAAACAAATAGCAGGGAAGGGAAAATTATTCCTTATAGTAGAAAGTCACATGGCAACTGCTATGCCCACCTCCCCCAAAATTCACATGTTGAAACACCAATGTGACAATATTAAGATGTAGGACTTTTAAGAAGCAATTAGGCCAGGAAAGCTCTACCCTCATGAGTGAGATTAGTGCCTTACAAAAGAATGAAAGTCAACTTGCTAGACCCTTTTGCCCTATGAGCACACAGTGTTCATCCTCTCTAGAGAATGCAGCAATAAGGTGCCACCTTGGAAGGAGAGACCATGCCCTCACCAGACACATATTGAATCTACTGGCACCTTGATCTTGAAATTCCAAGCCTCCAGAACTGTGAGAAATAAATATTTATTTATAAATTACTGGGTCTATGGTATTTTGTTATAGAAGCACAAACAAAGACAGCAACCTAAACAATAACAGACTCAGACATGAATTATTAATGGATACTGAAACTAGTGGGTGAAAGTTTGAGGAGGAAGAGGCTATTTGCGTAGTTTTAAGATATCTCTCCAAAAAAAGGGAACTAGAAACTTTCCAGTAGAGAAACCTGGAAAACACTACCTAACCAAGAGATCAAAGTTAGCATCACCAGTAATGGAATGATTTCACACCATGCACCTCCTGACGTTAAGCACTGAAAAGAGTACACTGATCATTCTGTGACATTTTTGCCAAAAAAATGCATAATTCTAAATATAATCAGGAAAAAACAGATAAAACCAAACTGAGGAACACTCCACAAAACAACTGACCTGTCCACTTTAAAAATGTCAATGCCATGAAAGACAGAACAAAATTGCTCCAGATTAAGCAAGACACAAGAGACACGACAATTGAATACACTGCACAGATCATAATTTTCTTTTTTTATAAAGGACATTATTGGTACAAAAATGGGTGAAACTTACAGTTACATAGGATAGGTATGTCTAGAGATATAATGGACAGCAGGAAGACTACAGTTAATGATATTGTATTGTATTTTGAAATTGTGCTAATCATAGGGATTTTAGGTGCTCTTATCACACAGAAAAAAAATTAAGTTAATTATGGAAGGTGACAAATATGTTAAGTTGCTTACCTGTAGTGATCATTTTGATATGTATAAGAAAACATTATGAATCTATAAAAAGGTGAACTAGAAGTAGAGACAAGAAGAGCAGCTTTGGGGGATAGGAGAGGGGAAAGAGATGGGGACTGGGGAGATGCTCAAAGGGTACAAAGTTTCAGTTAGACAGAAGGAATAAGTTTTAGAAATCTACTGCACAGCATGGTGACTAACGTTAGTGAAAATGTACTGTGTATTTCAAAATTACTAAAAAGGAAGATTTTAAATTTCAAATTAAATTAAATTAAAAAGGTAGATTTTAAAACTCAACTCACCCTATAAAAAAGATATCTGCACACATATGTTTATTGCAGCATTGTTCACAATGGCAAGATCATGGAACCAACCATGCTGCCCATCAAAAGAGGACTGGGTTAAAAAAATGTGGTACATATACACAATGGAATATTACGCAGCCATAAAAAAGAACAAAATCATGAATTTTGCAGCAACTTGGATGGAATTAGAGTTTATAATACTGAGTGATCTCTCACAGAAACAAAGATCTGAGTATCACATGTTCTCACTCATAAGTAGACCTTGAACAACTACCGTAATAAATACTATAAGAAAAGGATTGACAGTGGCGGGAAACTATGGGGGGGCAGGGAGGGGAAGGGAGGTGGGATTAACGGTAGTCAGTATCTGTTTGGGGAAAGGGGGGCACACCTCATCAACAAGGGTACCTGCACAATGAATATTTGTATACCCAACCCTTAACTGTACCCCACAATTTTAAAATAAAAAACATATACAAGAAAAAAGAAAAAAAAAAAAA
>CAUYQG010053457.1:0-34850 GCA_963574415.1 Tarsius wallacei
CCAATAAAGCTAACCCTAAGTCTTATTTAATTTACTTACTACTATATATTTATTTCTATTAACCTTATTTCTATGCCTATGTTCCTATATTTTCTTAACTAATACTATTATATATCTCTTATCTTACTATGTTACCTTATCTTGCTATCTTACTATTAATATTCTAACCTCTATCCTTACAATACCTTAATCTACTTGTTGTCTTAATTGGTTGTTTTCCACCACCACCTGTTGTTTTCCACCACCACCTGTTGTTTACCAGAAAGAGGTCGGCTGAGCAAGAGACCTGTTGTTTATGAGAGGTCGACTCAGCAGGAGACCTGTTGTTTACGGGAGGTCGACTCAGCAGGAGGCCTGTTGTTTACTAGAGGTTGACTCATTTTCCTCGGCCTCCTGCTGTTACTGAAAAACATCTTTATACACCCTAAGGGGCACCCTTTTTGCTACCATCTCACCTCCATTATGCTTATGTATAATTTTTTGCTGTCAAATGCCATCATCCATCTGTGCATCTACTATCTCAATTAAAGAGGGAACATTCTCAAGCCTATGCACGCAATCCTTCAAAGTTAGGGAAGGTCCGTCAACAGGATCCATGGGGCTTTGCCTCCGTCATGGCCGCATTTTACTGGGGCCTTGCTCCCAGCCGGCGTTTTTCCTGTTTTCAGGTCCCTTTTACCTTACTTTTACTAATGATTGTGGCTCCCAGCAAAGAGTGCCTGTAGAACTACCCCCAAGTGGGGGGGACCCTAGAGTATTGATTAATAGCTAATTTCTACAGCTGTGCTTCTTTCCCATCTCATCCCTCTCTCTCTCCCCTATCTAAGGCAGCCACTGTCTTAAATGTTGTGCTTATTGTTCTCTCACTTTCCTTGTAGTACATTTCTATCCTATTTACTCATCCAATTTTTGTAGTTGTTTTTAACCTTATAAAAAGAAGGCATTATAATGACATAATCTTTTGTGACTTAATTTTTTCCACCTAAAATCATATTGTAAAGAATGATCCACATCTTTGTGTCTAGGTATGGTTTATTTTGACTACTATAGAGTAGTATTTTGTTATACTGTGCATACCACAAAACCACAACGTACTTATTCATTCTCTTTTCCATTTAGTTGTTTCCAGGTCTTTGCCACTGTGCAATAGGGCTACTAAAAACATCTTTGTACAGATTTCCTGGTACATATATGCATAAGTTTCTCTTAGGTATACATCTAGGTGAAGAATTTCTGGGTCGCAGACTCTGAATATATTCAACTTTAGGGGATAAGGTCAAACTCATGTTCAAAGTCTTGAGGTGTTTGGAGTTGATTTTTGGGTATGGTATTAGGAAGAACTTGATTTCATATGTTCTTAACCTAACTCCATTTGTTGGACAGCCCTTCTCCCTAAATGATCTGGCATGCCACCTTTTTTATATATCAAAATTTCACATATGTGTGAATATGTCTGTGACTTCTATATTCCATTGGTGAATTTTTCTATCTCTGTACCAAGGCATAATTACATCACTTCAAAACTAATCTAGATATTTAGTAGTGTCTGAGATATTCTGGACCCATTATCCTTCCATATTAATTTTAAAATCAACTCTTTCTTTCATGAACACGTATGCCTCTGTGGTTAGTTTTTAAAAATGCTTTTCAACAGAGTCTGTAAATTTCCCATTTTTTTATACATCATTTGATAGGTTTAATTTTATAGCTTTGATTTTTGTTGCTGTTGTTATTGCTGTATTTTAAAGAGAAGCTTCCTGTTAGGTGATTTTAAAAATCATTCCTGGTTCATAGCAATGAATAATCATCTTTGCATCTTTATTATTTCTAATAAATTATCCACAGATTACTTTGGCTGTCTATATAAATTATGTTTCCTACAAGATATTTTCTTTTTCTTTTCAATCCTTATAATCTTTCTTTTTTTAACTTTTAATTTTTTTATTTTAAAGATGTGGAGTACAATTCAGGGTTAGTTATACAAATGATCATTTTGCAGGTACCCTTGTTGATGAGGTGTGTGTCCCACCTTCCCTAGACAGATTCCCACTACTGCCAATCCTGCTTCCTCCCTCTCCCCCCAACCTGGCAGTTTCCCTCTACTGCCAATCCTTTTCTTATAGTATTATGATAATTGTTCAAGGTCAGCTTATGAGTGAGAACATGTGATACTCAGTTCTTTGTTTCTGTGAAAGATGACTCAATATTATAGACTCTAAGTCCATCCAGGTTGCTGTGAAGTTCGTGATTTTTTTCTTCTTTTTGACTGTAATATTCCATCGTGTATATGTACCACATTTTTAAAATCTAGTCCTCTTTTAATGGGCAGCATGGTTGGTTCCATGTTCTTGTTACTGTGAACAATGCTGCGATAAACATGTGTGTAGGTATCTTTTTTATAGAGTGATTTGAATTCTTCCTGGTATATTCCCAGCAGGGGGATTGCAGGGTCATATGGAAGATTGATTTTTAGGAATCGCCACACTGTTTTCCACAGAGTCTGTACTAGTTTACATTCCCACCAACAGTGTAGAAGTGTTCCCTTTTTGTCGCATCCTCTCCAGCATCTGTTGTTTTTTGAATTATTGATGATGGCCATCCTGACTGGAGATAGATGATATCTCAGTGTGGTTTTAATTTGCATTTCTTTGATGAATAGTGAGGCTGAGCATTTTTTCCATGTATCTGTTGGCTACTCATATTTATTTCTATTTCTTGCTAATAGAAGCAGTGTTAATTTTTGCGTCTTCATTTATTCTTTGTTTTTCTCCAATTTAGAATGATATTTTCTGTAGGGCATATTGGGTTTTTGTTGTTTGTCAACATCATCAGAATCTCATGATGTTGCCCAGGCTCGAGTGCAGTAGCATGATCACAGCTCACTGCAGTCTCAACCTCCTGGGTTCAGGAGATCTTCCCACCTCAGTCTCCTGAGTAGCCAGGACAACAGACACACACCACCAGGCCTGGTTAATTAAAAAAAAAATTTAGAGACAAAATCTCACTAGGTTGCCCAGGCTGGTCTCCAACTCCTAGTCTCAAGCAATCCTCCCACCTTGGTCTCCCAAAGTGTTGGGATTATAGCCATGAGCCACTGTGCCTGGCCAGGTATATTGTTGTTTAGATATTCTTTATTATTGTAATATACTGAGAGTTTTATCCTTAATTTAGGTTCAATTTGATCAATTTTAGGGGCGTATGGGGCCTGTGAAAAAGGTACTATGGCTTTTCTCCTTTAATTGTTAAAGGAGTTCATTATACTCATAGATTTGTGACACTAAATCTTCTTTGCATCCTGGGGATACACTCAAGTTATTTATTATAAGTATGTACATCACTTTTTATATATTATTGAACTGAAATGGCCCTTCTTTTATTTAGGATATTTTGTACTTTTGATTATGAGAGAAACGGGCTTGTTTTTCTTCATCTGGCTTTACTCTTTGGATCACTGTCTTCACAGAAGAACTTAGGAATATTTCATCTTTCTATTCTTTAAAGGAGTTTGTAAGAGATTGATGCCTCAGAACTTTAACTCTACTCTAACTTTAACTCTACTCACCTGTAAAACTGTCTGAGCCTAGTGATTTCTTTGTAGAAAGATTTTAACTCTTTTTAATAATTAAATAACATTTAGACTTTTTATTTCTTTTTGAGTCAGTTTAAAATTATATATTTTCTAAAGAAAAAAATCTGTTTATAAATTTTCAAAGTTGGCATGCAGTTGTTGATGGTATTATTTTGTTAGTCTGTAATCCCAGCACTGTGGGAAGCCAAGGCAAGAGAATTGCCTGAGTCCAGGGGTTCGAGACCAGCCTGGGCAACTTGACGAGACTCGTCTCTACAATAAATCAACAAATTAGCCGGGCATGGTGGTGCATGCATGTAATTCCAGCTACTTGGAGACTAAGGCAGAAGGATCACCTGAGCTCAGCAGATCGAGGCTGCGGTGATTGCAAGTGTGCCACTACACTCCAGTGTGACAGAGTGAGACTCCAACTCAATAAATAAATGAATAAATACATAAATATCTTCTATTCACTGATTTCTGTTCTTAGTTTATTAAATTTTCATTCAAAAATCTTTGAGTTTATCTGTTCTTTGACTAATGCCCTAAGTTTCATATTTAGGTAATTGACTTTCATCCCTTCTTTTTTTTATTTTTAGTTAAGGCTAGAAATTCCCCACAATCACCGCTTTTGTTGAATTCTGCAAGTGTATTAATAATCATTCAGTTATAGTGCATCTAAAGCCTAAAGACATGAAAGATTGAAAATAAAGCAATAGAAAAGTACTTAGACAAATTATTTTCCTAAAAGTTGTGTATTGCTATTGATACAATACAAAATAATATTTGAATATATATTAATAAAATATTATTAGCAATAGAATCTCTACATATTGATAAAAGTTTCAATTCACAAAGAAGCTACAGCAATCTTAAATGCTGAAAAAAAAGGTAAAAATGTGAAGGAATTGCACATAGACATATACAAATATCACCATAGTAAGATATTGAATACTTCTCTCAACCATTGACATGTAAGGATGATTTTTAAAAATCAGCAAGAATGTAGAAGATTGAACAGTAGAATTAACAAATTTGAATTTGTAGACATAGATGTTATTTTGCAAACAACAGAGAGTATAAACACTTTTTTTTCAAGCACATGTAGAATATTTACATAACTTATTTATGATGCCAATAAATGTAAAAGAATGGGTATTATTTATATTGTATCAATTGAAAAACAATTAAACTAGAAGTCTATATCAAAAACACCAAAATCTACATGTATTTGAAATTTAAATAACTTCTTTCTAAATAATTTGTAGAATAAATCATAATCAAAATGCTGCTTTATTTTTGTCTCCACAAGCAGTTCTGACAATAGATATTGTCTTCTTTTCTAATGAAAAAACTTTGGGTAACCAATTCAACATTACTAGTTTAGCATATGGCTCCTGGTTGGGGCCAAGGGAGTTGGGATTGCAGTTTATAGAGCCTGGTGAATTCCATGGTATAAATACTCCCCTCATGACTGATTTTGAGCTATCAGTGTGATGCTACTGTGCATGGGTGCAACTGGGAAGAGAGGTGTCCAGATTGCCCTTGCAGGGTCCCAGCACTGCACTAGCATGGCCCTGCTTCAGTTCTGCAGTCACTTTAAGTACAAAGAGTCTCCATGCAGAAACTGGATTCAGAAGGCTTTAAAAGTAGTCAAAACCTGCACGTTGATCTAATAGTATATGTTCTCTCCCCATGCTCTCCTTGAGTCTGCCAAGTGTATTGGGGAAAGAAGCCAGCCCTTTTTGCCTTTCTCTCCAGATCTCTCAACCGCAATGCTGAGGAGTGAGAGTAGATAACTCACAGACGGTAAGATGGGGGGTAGAATTAGTGGAAAAGATCATGTGATATTCACAAATGTCTTCATCTACAAGGAACCTTTTAGGTAAAAGATGTACACATGCTGAGTTTTTTCTCACAGGAAATAGAGTGAGTGTTTTGGAGCCTCCCTTATGAGATCTCTAGCTAGATATTCCGTGATATGGCAGTGGTTCTTCTTTGGCCACTCTTTCTTAAGTGCTTTGTCCATTCAGTCATTAAACCAGTAAATATTTATTGAATATCTACTCTAGACAACAGGGCAAGCACTCTCCTGCATGAACAACAACAAAAAATAAATATCTGTAATTTCCAGGTCAATTCTCTTTTCACCTTTTTTCACAAGAAAAAAAAAATCACACGTTTTGATGTACTTTAAGGGGGTAGTGTAGTCAATTTCAATAAGCTGTAGAAACTTTCTTTAGCCCTACCATCAAGCACCTCCTGAGATTCTCTCTGCTGCCTTCCAGATTTTCACAGACATAGGTCAATGCTCTGTCCTCTGTGTCCTTAATATAAAAGGCCCTCTGGGTGGCCTTGTTGAATCCCTCTACCCAACCCTCCTTCAATCACTAGACTTGTCTCGAAGATGCTGGACCCATTCACCACTCTCACTTGAGGCAAGAGGAACCAGAGTGCAAAACATACATTATTCCAAAGAAATCTTTCTCACCAAATCCTCTTCCTCACTTTACTCTCTTGGAACTCTCTTTCATCACCCTTTTGTGACTAAGTTTTCGCTTTTTAGTGTTGCAAAACCAGCTTTTGACTGGATAGTTCCCATGAATTCCTTCATGTAGTCAGTTTCTTGGGCTACCTCAGTATTTTATGCAGTACTTTTGGTCTGCACTCTAAACCAGAATGGCTGGTTTAATTTGGAATCTGAGACCCTTGACAACAGCTGTGAAACTTTGGACAAGTTACTCAGCCTGTCTCAGTTTCCTCATCCATAGCATGGGATTTATAGAAGTTCCTGCCTAGTATCTTTATCATGAGAATGAAAGTATGAAAAACTCTTAGAAGAGGACCTGTTCGATTGTAAGCTGTTGATATTTAATACTGTTTCTCTGTGTCTTGGTTGAAACTTCCAAATTAGCACCCTGTTTTATCCTATTTCCTCCTAGCCTCTTTAATTTTCTTACCCTTAGACTTATTTGAATTCAAGTCTATCCAAGGCCTGAATCTCACCTAGATTGCTGCTGCTTATGACATTTTCACACATAAAAGCTTTTCCTCTTTTCTGCTCATCATGTGTAGCTCACATAATTACAAAAAATGAGCCTCTTCATCAAATTTTCCTGAGCTTGTCTTTAAAAAAGCAACTTCTAAATGGCTTCCAAGTGAGGAAGAGAGTCTTGTAATAATTTTTCCTTTTTAGTGACAGCTAGAAATGAGAGATTTCTGGGGAAGGGATCTAGTAGGAACTTTCAATGCTCATTTCTTTATTTTGTCTTTTCAAATAAAGTGCGTGATAGTGAGTGACTCTTTTGCAGGTATGGCAATAATGTCTTGATGTTGACAATGGTTGTAAAAAATGCTCAATTTGTGACATATTCAAGGAAATGCATTTTATTTAACTGCTTTCTGTGATTTCTCAAAGGTTGTAATATAATAGCTGTGAGTTCAAAATAATGTTGCTAGAGTCATAATTCAAATAATGTGAAGTTAGACCACTGATCTTCTTGATGTGAAAAACTGCAAAGCAGCAAAGTTCAGCCTTTTACCTACTTAGTAGATTTCAGTTGCCAAAAAGTACTTTGCATTTTTCCTCACTGAAGGTCATGGAATGTTTGAATATTCTCCAGTGAAGATGAAGTCAGGAAGTAATTCATAGAACTTTAGGTCAGTTTTGTGAGCAGAAAAATTCCCAACAATAAAAAAGCAGAAAAACCACTCCACTAAAGAGTTAGAACGTCATATATTTTTTCAAAAAGAGATTAAAGCAGTTGTTGTGGAATGGTTATGAAACTTTATATAGTAAAAAATTTAGCCAGAACATTTGTTCTGAATTGGTTTTATCTACAAAATTGCTGGTTTTGCAAAGTTTTCTTTTCCTTCTTGTTTAAATTAATCAAATGTGTCCATTGTTTTGGCACCATGAGAATCAACAATTCCTAAAATATACTGCCTGGGATGCTTGCTGGTCCTGTGGGGTATTCACTCACTCACTCATTCATTCAATGATTATTTCTTGACCATCTGCTATATGTCAGGAATAGATATTGGGGATAAAAAAATAGACAAAATAGAAAAGATCTCCACTTACACAGTTTGCATTCTAATAAGAGAGATGAGAAATGAGCTAATAAGTAAGTAATTCTTTGAAATATGTAGTGAATAGTATTGTGAAGAGAAGAGAAATAAGATAGAGTAAAATGAGAAAGTGTGGAGAAGGAGCTTGTTTTAGATATGATATTTTATTTAGAAAGGTAAAGAACTTTCTGAGAAAGTGATACCTGGGCAGAGATCAGATGAAGGTAGGCCAGGCAAAAGAATAGCACTGGGAAGAGTACCTAGGGAAAAAGAGTGATTGGCAGATTCTGAACGCTGCATGGGTCAGAGTGGCCCATGAAAGTGTCCATGAGGCAGATATTGTTCAAGGTGCGAGACCAGATAATCTAAGACTTTGTGAATCTTGTTTGGACAGTGATTTTCATGTGGAGTTGATATTGGAGCCAATTTTTGAACATGAGAACTAACATGATCTTATTTGTGCTTACAAAAAGCAAAAAAATTCTTGTGGTTGCTAATGGGAAAGGTTAGTTGTTTATGGTAAGATATTAACAGCATTTTTTTCCCTTAAGATCTTTTGTGGTCAGACAAGTTTTGAAAGCAATACATTAAATAATGGTAAATATTAAGTTTTTCGGTGTCAGTTGTTGCTGCATCTTGTGCATCTCAAGTAATGTGTAGAATATGCAACATTCCCAATGTTAACCACAGAGATCTTTTTTTCTGGAACCCTCTTAAGAGATTAGTGCTCCATGGACTTCATTTAGGGCAATGCTAACATAGACACTACTGAAATAAATCATCTCTCCTTTGAGAAACATAAACACTTTCAAACAGAGCTGAGAAAAAAGTTTTCTGTTAGAGTTCCTCATAATTCTTTCATGACCTTAATTTCTGACCCTGGTGAGATTGTTTCCTGTTTTCAGCAAGGCTTTGTTAGAGTAGATTTTTTTTTTTTTAGGTTCTGTGCTGAGAATCAGACACTATATATAATTCTAAATCTTTACACAGTTTTGGTCTATGTTTGTAGTGTCCAACTTTTGATGAACTATCCATCTTTATTCATTCACTAGAGGAAATAGGAGCATAGCAGAATCTTGTACATCACCGGGAAGACAAGCCAAGTGAGGCTTCTTACGGAATGGCTAGTTTTTAATAGGCGGGATAATTCTGAATTTGTCAAGAGAAATGTTATGCCCTTTTGGTAGAATATTACTCTGGAGTCAAAGTTATTCAGACTAGGAAGAATGCTCTTTATTTTAAAACTAGTTCTTTAGCTAATAGATACAGTATAGTCATGGAAACCGTAGATTTTTCTCACCCCTGTGACATGATATGTGTGCTTCCTAATTAATTACCCATAAAAGCAAACTTAACATGTAACTGTGTCATTATTCATCACATTTAAATGTCCCTGGACAGACACTGACTAATTTTCTACCATTTTTTTCCTGTCACATTGCTAAATTAACATGTTTTAAAGGTTAATTGTCAGATCTTTGGGAGAACAAAGGCTTTCCAAAGGCTAAGTTTCCAAACTAAGTAATGTGTCCTTGTCTCATTTAAAAGCATTTGCTTAAGGGGCTCAGATTGGCTTTGTAAGAGGTTTGGTCCCTGGGAAAACTTGAAGGAAGAATAGATGTACAAGGGCAGAGTAAAATCACTTGCATCCTTGGGCCCAACAAGCCTTCTTGCCTTTTCTTGGGAAAGAAGGTAGAGCATAGAGTAAATAGAGGAGCATCACTATATGGTGCTGTGGCTTTAGAATCAGGCACCCTTTGGCTGGAATCCCAACTTTGTCACTTCCTACATGTGTGGCTTGGGGTCATCATTTGCATTCTGAGCCTCCATTTTCTCTTCTTTTTTTCCCCCTTTATTTTATTTTAAATATGTGTGGTACAAATCAGGATTAGGTGCATAAGTGGTCTACATACAGGTGAATTTGGACCACCCACTGGTCTTTACTTCCCCTGATTTAGGATCAGTCATCCTTAGTGATGTTATGTGTCCTCCCCCTCCCCTTGCAGTGTCCCACTACTTGCTGTTCCCTCTCTTATAGTATTGTGATAAATGTTTAGGACCCACTTATGAGCGAGAACATGTAGTGTTCAGTTCTTTTTTCCTGTGCTAGATCGCTGGGTATGATGGACTCATTTTCTCTTCTAACAAGGAGGTGGTGGTAGCTCTTGAAGGAGTGCTGTGAAGACGAAGCAAGATTATATGTGGGCAACTCCTTTGTCCCTATCTCTGGGTGGAGCTTTTGTGGTTGCCAGTGTTTCAACTTTGAAGCAGAACTTGGGCACTTCCATTTGTTAGAAAGAAACTACTTCAATACATTAGTGAACAATGTCTATCTTACTAAATATTTTGGAGAAAAGCTAGAGGTGGTCTTTCACATGGCACAGGATAGAGTATTTTACTCCAAAGTTCTCAATTATGTATCTCTGTTGAGTGGAAAGAGACGGCTAATTGAAATACTATGCCCATATACCAATTTTTCCTTCTAGTAACAGAAGCCCCAAGTTTTTTTTTTATCTGAGCACATGGCTGGAGGGGACAGGAAAGGAGGGGAAATAGGCAAGAAAGAAGGAGGGGGAGCAAGAGGAGGAGGAGGAGAAGGAGGAGTCAAGGTGCAGGACCAGATACATGGGCTTTTATTTTCTTTGCACATTCTAGTTTTAAAGAACCATTTGTAATGTAAAGTGTCTTATATTTAATATTTTTGCCTCCCTGGAACCCATGTACAACCATATAACTAAGTCAGGCTTATGGGTATAAACAACCATGTGTGCAATTGCCTGATCATCCTGTCCAAGTCAAAGCTACTTGTCTTGGACAGTTTTCCTCATTTTGCTTGGACTGAAGATTATTGACAACTGAAACAACTTCAGAACCCACAAGTTTTGCTACTAGCCCAACTATTCATCCTTGGGCTAGTAGCAAAATAAACTAAGTCACTACATTTTAGAATTTTTTTTGTTAAAGCGACTTTGTCAGTACTTAATGCATAGACCAGTTTATCTTGGTCTTACATCTCCTTTCTCTCTTTGTCCTCCAGGGCCTGGCTTTCCAGGCTACAGTCTCTCTTTTACTGGATCTAATACCTCTATTGTTCTTATGTAGACCAACTTAACTTTTTTCATTCTCTACAAATATGTATCCCTTACCCATCATTCTTATCATTTAAAGAGGCACTTCAGTCTCTAGAATGTATCTCCTTTAGAAGATAGAAGATAGGTTGGGCTCTGTGGCTCAGCCTGTAATCCCAGCACTTTGGGAGGTCAAGGCGAGTGGATGGCCTGTGCCAGCGGGTTCAAGACCAGACCAGGCAACTTGGCAAGGCTGAGGCAGAAGGATCACTGGAGCCCAGAAGGTTGATGCTGGGGTGGCCATGAGTGTGCGTGCCACTGCACTCCTGGGTGAAGGAGTGAGACTCTAACTCAAAAAAATAAATAAATAAAAAATAAGATAGAAGATAATTATAAATGACAAATGATATATTTTTTTCCATGTCACCCATGGGAAAAGCTCCATACTAAGACTGGCATGTAAAATGTTCTCAGTGACAACTTCCTTCATTTCCCCTTTATTCTTGTCCCATTTCTAAGAGTTGACATTATTCCTGGGAAAAACTGGAAGAATTCAAAGATCTATTTTTATTGGGGTACTGTAACCTTGCTGTAGATCAAAACTGAGCCCTGAAAAAAAAAAATCCAGATCAGTGGTCATCTGAGCCAGATTTAGACACTTTCAGGATACTTGGGGCTAAAAACAACTTTCTTAACAACTAGTTAATACCTAATCTAGTTGGTAATATGAGGGCTACAAAATATGCAGATCCCAGGTCCCACTACTAGAAAGTCTGGTTCAGTAGCTTTGCTGTGGAGTTAGGAAATCAGTATTGTTAGCTCCCATCACAGGTAATCTTGATGTAACCATTTACATGGTGTATGGAATAAAAGCTTAGATATTATGAGTCTAAGATTTGGCAAAAATCAAGGTAGTTAAGGGGAGGCCAAATGTCAGGTAATACTTATTTCTACTACTTGATTATTATTATTATTATTTTTCCAACTCTCAGCTTCCCCAATAACAGTAGAAAAGATTAGACTGATTATTCAGATATAGGATAAGGAGACTGAAATGTTTCCAACCACATCAAACTATGAGTCAGATTCAACTCTCAAGTTCAGACATATATGATCAAGGACAACAATGAGCTTTGAGCACATCCAAATGAATGTTTTAAGTTGGCTTGATATACAGAAAGAAATTACCAATGAAAGAAAAATGGTGAATAACAGGAAATGAGAACACATTTGTCTGGAGGCCCAACTACCTGATATGTTAGCTTTGGCCACCTTTGGATACTTTGTTCTGCCAATGAAGCTGCTGTCAGGGAAACTGAAACACTGACCTCATATGGCTAGGATCAGCACCAGTAATACCACTGCACATATTAGGCCTTCTACACAGTTTCAAAGGTTGATGTGGAGCTCAACTTGGCAGCCCTGAGTCACACAATCCATTTCCTATAATAGGAAGTATGCATTTTTTTTATTGAGCTGATTTATTTTGAAAACATCCATGGCTTAGTGCTCTAGAACTCGCATACAGAAATATATTCAACATTGAAACACAAAGTGGCAACTTTCAGACAGAAAAAAAAAAATGGGTGGTGGAATTTCAGAGCCCAAATATTATGCTGCAGATGCTGAAGGTCAGAATTCATTAAAGGAGAAAGTGCTGGGAGCAGAGAATCAGAGGTGAGGGAGAGACTTATGAGGCCTCTTCTCTCATCCCTCTGCCAGGAGATGAATGCTGACAAGTCATCTGTCATTTCTCATAAAGAGAATGACAGGAGGAGGAGGAGGCAGCTGTGGAGTCAGTGTTTACAGGATCTTCACTATAGGACTAGATACATGGGCTTTTATTTTCTTCATACATCTCAGTTTGGAGGAACATCCAAACACACCATTTGCAATGTAAAAAAGTTTGGGATTTGATTAAACTTAATGAAAGAGCTTGTATGATCTTTTGGAGCTATTCCGGATGTAGGGGCTATTCTGGCATAAGAACAAGCGCTATTATTCAAAAGCCTAATTCTTCAGATTAGCACATTGGATTATGCAATTATATAAGAAATTATTTTCTCTTGTTGTGACAGAAATATACCCAAGAATTTTGGATTACCTTCTGAGCCTCAAGTATTCAGAGGAGTTTCTCAGCATCATTGAAGAAACCTGTGTTGATTTGAATTATCCTGTGGTCCCATTCATTGTGAAAGCAGCAAAGAAAAAATTTTGTTTGCACTTTACACATCTGATGCATTTTTTTCTGGATAATTTTATAATATAGACTTTTAAATCTTTATTCTATTCCTCCTTTTTTTCTGCTCTCCTTTGGCCAGACCATTTACCTCAACCCCTAGAAAGCTTCTAATACTGATGTTCATTGACCCCCTACTTTGTGCCAGCCTTAGTGCTTGGTTATTTCCACATAGACGTTTATTTAATCCTTTAAACACTTCTGTGTAAATGACATTATTCCCATTTTACAGGTGAAAAGACTGTTACTCAGAAAAAATATGTAACTTAATCCCCTAGAAAGCTTCTAATACTGATGTTTACTGACCCCCTACTTTGTGTCAGTCTTAGTGCTTTGTTATTTCCACACATACATTTATTTAATCCTTTAAACACTTCTATGTAGGTGGTATTATTCCCATTTTACAGGTGAAAAAACTGTTACTCAGAAAAAATATGTAACTTAACCAATATAATGAAACTAGTCAACGTCAGAGTTGGAATTTGATCTACGTCCTCTGATTCTACCCAGAGGTATCTCCATTATGTTATGTTGATCTTCTATCATTGTAAGTGAGCACTTTGGACTTCAAGAACATGGAATTTTGAAGCAGGTGAATTCCAGAATGTATCAGATGCTATCTGAATCCAACTGGATAAAATGTTACTTGACTAAACGACTGAAATACACAGTCCTCAGGAGTGTTTTAGTGTATCAAATTCAAGTCTTTTTGTTTCATATTAATTCATAATAATTTCAGGAATAAGAACTCTAGGAATTCTGAATCTGATAAAGGATGCCCAATTCCCTATGTGCCAAAGGACTACAATAAAATACATTTTCTTACCTTTACAAACTGGCACCCATGGTAAGATGGTCTTGAAAATCTGTGTTATAATGAAGTCCCTCAGGCTCAGCTATAAATGTACACTATTGAGTTCTTGCTCTGCCTCTTAAAAACTATGTAGCTTGGGTAAATCTCAATTTTTCTAAGTTCAGTCATTTATAAAATGGGCATGATAATACTTGCTAGGGCAACTCTCCTAGCCATTTTCCATGCTAAATTATAAATTTTGGGGGTTAGGCACTGTGCTTTTGTGTACCTTGAAAATAACTTGGTGTAATAAAGAGATCCATTCTTAATTGAATTGATGAAATTAAAACTTATTAGTGGATAGGAATGTTTTTTGGATATTTTTAGGGGAATTAAAGGTAATTATTTTCTAAATAACCTTTTTATTTTGGAATAATTTTAGATTTACCAAGAAAAAAAAACTTGAGTCAATAGCATAGAAAATTCTCATATGATATCCATACAGTTTCCTCTAGTGTTAACATCTTAAGTTAGTGTGGTACATTTGCTACAATTAATGAGCCAATATCAACATAATATTATGAATGAAATTCATACTTATTTATGTTTCCTTAGTTTTTACCTAACGTACTTTGGTTCTTTGTTCTAGGATCTCGTCCAGGAAATCACTTTATATTTAGCCAACTTGTCTCTTTAGGTTCCCCTTGACTATGACAGTTTCTCAGGCTTTTCTTGTTTTTGATGATATTGGAAGTTTTGAGAAGTACTGGTGGGGCATTTTGTAGATTGTCCCTTCGTTGAGATTTGTCAGGATTAAATTGGGATTATGTGTTTTGGGATGGAAGACCACAGAGATAGAGTGCCATCTTTATTACATCATATAAAGGGCACATACTATCAATAAGACTTTTTCCTGTTGATGTAAACCTTGATCACCTGGTTGACATTGTATTTGCCACCTTTCACCATGGTAAAATTACTCTTTCTCATCCCTTTTCTCTGTATTCTTTGGAAGTCACAATGCGCAATTCACACTCAAGTAGTAGAAAGTTATGTTCCATCTCCTTGAGGGTGAAGTATTTGAAAAATTTATTTGAAATTCTTCTTCACAAGAGATTTGTCTATTATCCCCCAGTTATTAATTTATTCAATCACTTATATTGGTATAGACTATGAATATTAGACTTTGAGACATGATGCAATACTATTTTATTTTGTTGATCAAATGCAAGTATTAATTTTTACTATTAAAATTATTACTCAGTTGAATCCATAGCAGTTGAGTAATCTGCTGATTTCCATTTGTTTGTTAGAAAGGCAACCACCATGATTGCGAGGTTGAGGATTTGTGTTTATTTTTCCCACTTCTGGGCTCTAAAAACCTAGTGCTTAGCTCATATTATTTGCCTGATAAATACTTTTAAAATTAATATCTGAAATGGACTGTTGAACTATAAGTGCCATTCGTTATAAAGATTACAAGAAAACAAATTGATTGCTTCAGATTTTATTTACAGGATCAAAAATGTTTTGGTAGCCATAGAAACAATTTGCAGATTTATCACTGGTCTCTAGAATATTTTTCCCCACTATACCACACTCTCCCATCTCTTAAAATAATCACAACTGGAGCAGAAAATGCTACTCTTCAGTGAATCTCCACTGTAAAGACAACAGAGAAACATCATATGCAACACCGAGAAGGCTCACGTATCCCATAAAATTCTCTGTCAACTTAAAATGACCAGTAGAGTTCTTTCCAGCCAGGTTCTGAAGTAGAGTGCAATTACATGGCTGAAGAAGAAAATAAAATCTGCTTCTTTCCAGCCTGCAAAACTCCCTTCATCATCAGCGTGAAAAGCACTCAGTCTGAGTTTGGAATGGGAACCTTTGAGTATGTACCTTATCATCCCCAGTTCAAGAGTCAGTCTTGAAATTCCAGCTGGTGCCAGTTAGAACAACATAGACAATAAGTTAAGGGGAGTCCATCCCTCTGACAGTGCTCTACAATAGATATTTGCCTACAGCCATGGACAAGTCCAAGCATTGGGTTTAATTTATAGTGTCTGGCAGTTTCTACTGCTGGGATCTTAGCCAAAGTCAAGCTCTCTCCCTCTGTCTGTCTTTATTCATCTCAATTCTCGGTTAACATTTTGAGGTACTCTTCTTCATGAATCCCTGAATATGCCTTTTGGAATTTGACTTATAACAACTATGCTCCTCTCAACATCTGTCACATATTACTTCTATAATCAAAATTTTGGCAACTTTATGTTTCTGGATCAGAATAATCTGGAATTATAGAAAAAGTATTAGCATAGTACCAAGCCCATTGTAGGGAATAAATAAATTATAGACATTTGTTTATCTGAAGGTGTATGGGGAGTCTTTTCCATGGTATAAATGTAATAATATAAAAATACAAAAATTGAGTTGGAAAATGTATTAGAAGATGATTCATTAGGAATTGTTCACATCCCTCATTGGAGGAAGGTTGAGCAAAGCATTGTATTTGTTTGCCCAGTTCATATTTATCACTCGAAGGCCATTTCTCTGATCATGTCTGGGAATGGTTTAATTAGTGAATACATTAGGAGAGAGCAAAATTGAAGGAGAAGTAGACTCTCTCCCTCTATGAGTCAATAATGGAAATAAAGAATTTGGTTTGGGATTTTACCTTAAACTCTAAAATGAGTGGAATCAAGTAATAGAGGTAGCTGGGGATCTGTGTAGTAATAGAGAGGGAGCCAGAAACTGATCTAGAAATCAAGAACATTTAAAGGAATTTTAAAGCTAAGGGAAAGATTAAGGAAGAGTCAGAAACCAAGTCTAGTGGGTGCGGGGGTTGGTCAACCAAGAGCAGAACAGTAATTTCAGCACAGGAAGGATTTGTTCCAACTCTAGTAACTTTCTAGAATAAATTATAATTTGTAAGTGTAAAATGTTATCATAGTTTCCTTTTTCCACACCCCTGCCTCTGTAAACACACTCCATTGACTTGTTTTTCCCTGCTCCTGCATGAAAGCATAGCTAGATCTTATTGCTTCTCTGCTCACTCTAAATTACTTGCATAAACCATCTCAATTTTTAAGATAGTAAACAATCCAGTCGAGTTGAATGTCAGAACTCCAAACCCTCTTTCAGTCTAAAACATCTACACTCCTCCCTAACCTCACTCCACCTCACTTGGGGGATTTGACTTGGGTCAGGTGCCTGTAGTGGAAGAAAAGGAATGGATAGTTCTTTCTCCACCTTTCTCCACAATTTCCTGGCTGCTTTTCCTCCCTCATTTTAAATTCTGCATCAAAAGCTGAAGGGAAAGAGTAAGGACAGCAGAGTGGAAGAGAAAAGAAGGGAGGGAGGATATGATGGGTACAGTTTTCATCTATCCTGTAAGCCTTCTAGGGTATCAGATACCAATTATTCTTCATCTAATTGGTACTTTTGTACATGTTTGGAGGTGTCCTCCTCCTCTGGGGGTACTCTGGGGGGTCCATTGATGGAAGTGATTCCTCAACAAGTTGACTGCTTTGTACTTTAGCTGGGCTCCCTCCCAGAGTTCCCAGAGTATTCAAGTCCAGCTTTTTTTCACAGGACTCACACCAGTCTCATTATTGGGGAAGTGAAAAGGGCTTCCAGGGAAACTCATTTTGCTGCAGGTGGCCAGTCTCTTACCTTTAGGTTTTGATTTTTCTGGAGATCTATGTTAAAGTATTGGAGTGGTTCCTTTAAAATCCCCTCACATGGCTTGAGAAGGTCAGTGGCAGTGAAGTCTGGCAAGTCTGGTACCAATCTCACACTGCTCATCTAAAATCACTATAGATCTTTAAACTAATTTCATCGTATCTACTTACTTCACAGAGCCTGGAGATGGACGATGGGCTAAACATCAAAAAAATTGAGGTCAGAGTCTTTTGGAAGGTCATGTGTAAATGGTCCAATGCTTATTGCATATTGTTTTTGGCCTTTGGAGCATGACCAATATTCTAAGACCACAGGAAAAGTCACATCTAACAGCTGGTTACCCAACGAAATGCCTCTCTAAAGAATTTTTCTGTGATAGTACAGTTTTAGCTGCTGTTTTTGCATTTCCTCGTGGGAATCTTCAAGGTTCTTGACAGCTCCTCAGGCACAGTCTAAATTTCTGCTAAGAAGTTATAACAACTTCAGGGGTGAAAAGCATATGGTTTATCTTTCACTGTGTTCAGCTAATAAGCTCTGTCCCTTATTTTGTGTTATTCAGTACAAACTATTTATATTTCTCTGTGCCGTGTTTAAACATTTATAAAATGGACATAAAACCTAACTCATTGGGTTGTTGTGAAGAGTAAATGAAACACTGTATGTAAAGAACTGACTACAGTAACCGGTTTATAGAAAGCACCCAGTAAAAGGTGTTTTGAAAAAGTTGACTTTGTGGAATGAATCAGATTGTTTAAAGGAAGGATCTTTTTGGGAGGCTCTGAGGAAATGTTAAGCAAGTTTCATTCTGTGTATTGGAGGTTTGGGCTTAAGGTTACCCTTCTGTAGTAAACTAGGAGCAAAGTTATATTTATATACGGATGGCTTAGATAGTATATTTTGGTGGAAAAGTAAATTAAACCAGAGATATTTTGACAGATCACCTTACTTCAAGAAATATATATATACGTATATATATATATTTTACTATATATATTTTATATATAATATATTATATGTAATGTATAAATATAAGATATAATATATATATTTTTAAAAATGATCAAGTGTTGCCTCTGTATGATGAAGTGTATGAAGCAATAATAACTAAGTGTTGCAAGGCTACCTCTCTAGGATCTAGGAGGAAATATGGTGTGTGAAGAAATGCATCTGAGTGGAAAGACTGGGGGAAAAGCCTCAGTGGTTACACTTTTAGCATGATTGCTCTACCAACCACGAACTCATTCTTCAGGTCCCTATCTTGTTTTCAAAAATATCCCATAAATTTTTTCTAAATGCTTTCACAACCAATATTTCTAGATGTGTTCCAATTATAATAAACTATGTAATTCTAACTTTAATAGTCACGAATATAGCTTAATAAGCCCCATTTCAGGAGAGCCAGACCCAATAGGCTCTGTATGCTCTGATCTGCTACCAGTAGGTATTTCTACAATAATGTAGCATGGACTTTTAATTTTTTTAAAGCTTTCTGTGTACTATACAGATCAAGTTTTTTCTTCTTTTTTTTAAACATCTTTTTATTTATTTATTCATTTTTAATTATAAAGATATGGGGTAAAATTCAGGGTTAGGTATACAAACATTGATTATGCAGGTACCCTTGTTGATGAGGTATGCCCCTCCCTCCCCGAGCAGTTTCCCTCAACTGTCAATCCTACCCCGCCTCCCCTGACAGTTTCTCACTAATGTCAATCACTTTCTTATAGTATTATGATAATTGTTCAAGATCCGCTTATGAGTGAGAACAAATGGTTCTCTGTTATTTGTTTCTGTGATAGATCACTGAGTATGATCGACTCAAAATCCATTCAAGTTGCTGCAAAGTTCATATGTTTGTCCTTTTTTATGGTTGTATAAAATTCCTTTGTGTATATGTACCACATTTTTTTAATCCAGTCCAGCTTTTATGGACATGAATTAAAAACATGGTTTCATGTTTTTGCTATCATGTGTCCAGGTCTTTTTTTGTAGAATGATTTGAGCTCCTCTGGGTATATTCCCAATAGAGGAATTACTGGGTCATATGGAAGGCCACTGCATAATCATGTCTGAGAAGCGACAAACAGAACACTGAACAATCACAGAAAGACCGAAAAGTTTTCTTCTTAACTAGTAGGAGAGGTTATTTGACTACTAATTATAGATTATTCCCACTTTGTTCCCCCATGTCCTGGATAAGATTTATTGAATTACCACAGAATTACCACTATATCCTGAGAACACACAATCTAGAGCAAATTCCCACTTCCTTAAACTCTCACCAAAATTGCCTCCCCCTAAAAAAGCCTATCCTCTATAATAAGTCCCTGCAACACCCTCTTACTGAAATACCCCTGAGAGCCCCCCAGAATGTGCCTCCCTTGTTGCAACATGACAGTAAACGCAACTTTATTTGACTATGTGTGTGTTTCTGATGGTCTTTGATATGCATCAACACTGGTATTAAACTATAATCAGTTGTTTACCCTAAGCTTCCCATATCAGTCAAGAATGGCTTCAACTGCAAATAATATAAGATCTGATTTATAATGGCTTGAATAAGTAAGAGTACATTTTTACGAGAAATTTTACCATTAAAAAAAAATCCAGACAAAGGTGGTTGCTACATGGATTCTTTAAAACAATGCTCTTGGGTATCCAGGGGTTTCAGTGTTTCTGCTCTGATCTTTTTTTTTTTTTTTTGGTCACTCTGATGCTTATTATCTCACGATCATGTGGTTGCTATCGTACTTCCAGACATCTTTTCTGAATGCCAGGCAGAAAAGAAGGGTAAGGAGCAAAAGTTTTTCTTCTTATGAGTCTTTTAATTTGAAAGGATGCTGTGTCCAGCACACTTTGCATTATGTCACATTAGCTAGAAGTGACTGAGTGACATGTCCACCCTCAGACCACCCAATGGATGAGGAGAATGAGAATTAGATTAGAATTAGACTATTCATGATTTAACTCCAGGACTGGTTTAAGGCACCCATCCTTTCTAATTCAAAGGAATCTCTTCGGGTTCCCTGACAGAATCAGAGTTCTATTATAAATGTAAGTTATAGCTTTTTATTTGACATTTGGTAAGGCAAAATGGCTTTGAGTGACCTGACCAATGCCTAATGACCTTTCTTTGTCATTTTCATTCTCATTCAATTGAGTTAGAATATTGATGTGAATTTTCTTTAACATTTATATCTCCAGTAAACAAGTCTATACATTTGAAAAAAATTAATATATTTAGAATTTGTGGCAATGGACTTTCATATATCAAAGGAGTAGCCATGACCTTTGGGCAAGTTAGGTCAGAAAATTTTCAAAAGGAAGAGCATTGGTTGAAAATTTATTTAATTATCTCTCCACTTAGTAAGGAGTGTGGTGCTGTATTAGGACCAGATAAAGAGATTTTCCTGGTTCTTCTAAAACATCGAATTTAAAATACTCACCCAGAATTTCTTTTCCTAAATTAAAAATGCCATTTTTTCCCCTGGAATAGACCAGATCTCATTACTTACCCCTCAAGAACTCTTAAAAAGTCTTCTTAGCTTATGTATCCCTTTTCTGATAACCCAAAATGCATTTCTGTACTTCCAATATTTTTTTCCTGTTTTGAAAATATTTGACAAAGATCATTTATTTAAATGCATCCTTTTCTCAATAGAGTTGCTGCTTTGCTTTAATGTGACAATCTTAGGTTCAATGTTTTTTAAAAATAATTGCCTTTCAGTAAAGAGATATTGATCATGTATAATATTTGAAATCAATGAGTTATGATCACGCTTTACTCACAAGACTTTGGTTAATTGTTATGAATAAAAACAACTATAAAACAGTGTGTATATCAGGATTGGACTATATATAACAGGGCTCTGTTAAAATTGAACGAAATTGCCAATCTCAGAATGAGCTGAAGCATCAGAAATTACTGTGGAGATATCAACCAAGAAAAAACAATTTTCACTTTTTGTCAAACTTGGTTGTTGCCTATGGTAAATGTACATATGGCTGCTTCCAAGGAATATTTAAGACTTTCCTAGAAAAGGCTTTGGGTAAAACACTTTTATTTTTGCTTTCTTTTTTTTTTTCATTTGAAATAAAAATAATTTATTTAATTACTTAATTAAATCATATTAAAATCAGCTCATAAATTTTATCACAGACTTTGAATAGAATGATGCTAACAACTGATATTAAACAATTCTATAAAACGTTCATTTGTCAAAGAACAAAACTTAAATAACAAACATTTATTATACATATATATGTATATATATACACATAGCCACCCCCCTCCCTTATTGGTGTCCCCAGAGTCTATTATTTCCATCTCTGTGACCATTTAGCTCCCACAAATGAGTGAGAACATGCTGTGTTTGCTTTTCTAGTTCTCAGTAAGTTCACTTAGGATGATGATCTCCAGCTAATATTTTTGCTTGCTTTCTTTCCCCTTTCCTACCTTTGCCTCTTCTTTGCTTCCTTCTCCGTTTTCTATTGGTTCTTAAAAGTATTCCTGAGTATGTAAAAGTTCTGAGAATAAAATTGTGAGGTGTTAGACACAATTATCTTCTGTTTCTCTCAAAAGGAAGTTACATGAGCAGAATATGTGTATATTTAAAAAAAGGAAGAGAAGTGGTGGTGTTAACACAGAAGGGTTGTCCTTTTTGGCAGTGATTTGCTTGTGGAAAGATCTTCCACAATCTCTCCTACTTAAACTGCAGACACAAGAGTCAGAATAACAGGAACTAGAATATAAATAATATAAAAATCATAATGATATATAATGATGCAAGTATACATGTATATATAAAATGTGCATAAACATTATAAAGAAGTTTGAATTACAGAAAATGTGCAGGCATTTTTTGTTAAAAAAGGATGCATGAAGACCTAGTAGGTGTTATAAAAAACCTTAAAAGTTTCAAATTAGAATGAAATCTTAGTATTTTTCTCTTGAGGAGTTACCCTTTGTTGGGCTCATCAACTTCAGCTGACCAGAGCAGATGCATGATCCATATCTGATCCCCAGGAGCTCTGTGTTTAGAGACCCTCTAGAACCTCAGTCCTCTCTAGGACTCTGATACTACCTGTTTTTGTGAGAGTTGGAAACTAAGAGTTGTTCCAGCCATTGTGAAAAATGAGAGGTGTGCTACCTATCTTTTCAAGTATTTAGAGGGAACATTCTTTAGTTCAAACAGAAGAACATTTTAGTGAAAGTGGCAATATTAAGTGGTACACTTCTCATTTTTCAATGCAGAAAAGACATTTTTAACCCATTGAAGATTGAGAAAAGAAAAGAACCCCTTACATTTCTGTAATTCCAAGCTTTATGTTATAATGAAATATTCTGCAAACAACACTGACAAATTCATCCATATTTATGGTCAAAAAGATTTCAGTGTTTTTACTTTTATTTTAGAGTTGTGGCATACATGTGAGGATTTATTACATAAGTAAATTGCATGCAGGTGAGATTTGGTCTTCTAACGGGTCCTCTCTCCCTGGAATCCATTGTGTGGTTATGTGCCTCTTAGTCCTCCTCCCTGCCTCCCTCCTACAGCAGTTTTTAACGCCTTTGTTCCCACCTTTGTGCTCACGCGACCAGTGATTAAGACTTGATGAGTGAGAACATGTGGTATTCAGTTTTTTGTTTCTGTGATAGTTCACTTAGTATGATAGAATGCAGCTGCATCCAAATTGCTGCAAAGGACATGATTTTTTTCTTCTTCTGGTGGTGTAATATTCCATTGTACACATGTACCACATTTTCTTTATACAGGTCGCTTTTGATGGGCTTCTGTGTTGGTTTCAGTTTTTGCTATTGTGAATAGTGCTGCAGTGAACATATGTGATCAGGTGTCTTTTTGGTAGAACAACTTGTGTTCCTCTGGATATATTCCCAAAAGTGGGATTGCTGGATTATATGAGGCTCAACTTTTAGTTTTTTGAAAAAACACCACACTGCTTTCCACAAACGTTGAACTAGTTTACACCACCAACAGTGTAGAAGCATTCTCTTTTCTCTGCAGCCAAAAACACCGGTTGTTTTTTAACTTTTTAATGGTAGCCATCCTTAAGTGGTCTCTCACCATAGTTTTGATTTGCATTTCTCTGATGATTAGTGAGGCTGAGCTTTTTTTCATGTGTTTGTTGGTTATTTGAATGTCTTCCAGTTATTCTAGCATCATTTATTAAATATGGTATAATTTCCCCAGTGTTTGCTTTTGTTGGCTTTGTCAAAGATGAGTTAGCTGAAGGTTCATGGTTTTATTTCCAGATTCTCTTTTCTTTTCCATTGGTCAACATGTCTATTCCTGTGCCAATCCCATGCTTTCTTGGTTATTATAGCCTTGTGGTAAAGTTTAAAGTCTCGAGGTGTGATGTCTCCAGCTTTGATCCTTTTGCTGAGGATTGCTTTAGCTATTTGGGCTCTTCTTCCCCTTCCATATGAATTTCTGTATTGTCTTTTCTAGGTATGTGGAAAATGATGCTGAAAATTTGATAGATATTGTGTTAAATCTGCAGATTGCCTTGGGTAGAATGGACATCTTGATGATATTGATTTTTCCAATCCATGACCATGGGATGTTTTTCCATTTGTTTGTGTCATTCTTGATTTATTTGAGCAGTATTTTGTGGTTCTCATTGGTTAGGTAGCAACGCTACCCATTCTTACCCCTCCTATTCAACCCCTCCTATTCTGGAAGTCCTAACCAGAGAAATTAGGCAGGAAAAACAAGTCAAGGGTATCCAAATAGGAAAAGAGAAAGTTAAGTTATTCCTCTTTGCAGGTGATATGATTCTATACCTAGAAAATCCTAAAGAGTCTGTCAAAAACCTCCTCACACTGAGGTATACAAAATCAGTGCACAAAAGACAGTTGCATTTCTATACACCAACAAAAGACAGTTGCATTTCTATACACCCACAACAAGCAGACTGAGAACCAAATAAAAAACACAACCCAATTTCAGTGTTTTAAAAATTAAGTAAATGAGGACTGGGCACAGTGGCTCATACCTGTAATCTCAGCACTTTGGGAGGCCCAGGTGGGAGGATTGTTTGAGCCTAGGAGTTCGAGACCAACCTAGGCAACATAGTAAGACCTCATCTCTACAAAACATCCAAAAATTAGCCAGGTGTGGTGGTGTGTTCCAGACCCAGCTACGAGGGAGGCTGAGGTGGGAGGATCACATGTGCCCAGGAGGTCGAGGCTGTGGTGAACTGTGATCGTGTCACTGCACTCAAGCCTAGGCAACAAACTAAGACTCAGGCTCAAAAAATTAAAATAAATAAAAGAATTAAATGACTTATTTGTTTCATGGAAAAATAACCCTTGCTTCTGAAATGCTTATGTTAACAACAATAAAGGCCATAGATTTATATGGGCATTATTGCTGCTCAAATTATACCTTGCCAATGCCTGATCCACATTATGAGTCAAGTACACCTGTGAAAGAGTGGAGCACATTGAATTTATTAGATATGCATTTTATCATTTTAAATAAATGCCTTGCAAGTATATTGCGTGGAGGAACTCAGACTTAAAGGCAATGCTCATATTTTTAAAATGGTTGCTATATTGATCCATAAAAAAGATGGTGTGTGAGGAATTTGAACTTCTCAGGAGAAAGGAGTGGGTGGAGAGAAATGAAATATCAGCTGGCTGGATGATGCCATTTGCTCCCATGACACACCAAATCTTTAGGAGGTACAGAAGCTATTTACTGCCTGGCAAGATTAGATTTATAGCAGAAATTAGTGATGGTACTAAGCTTTTCATCTTCCTTTATGTGAGTAATCCCAAATAGACGAGAAATAGTTGTCATGATGAATACAATGATTAATTTATTGCAGAAAGAAGTTCTTGCTCTGCCATTCAATATCCTATGAACAGTCCCAAACTATCTTTTTATTCTCTTCTCCAACTGTTCCTCATTCGTGCTGCTCTGGCCAAATAACACTACTCATTTTTGCCTGCATGCATTTTGCACTTTTCTGCTGCTGTGTCCTTGCTTCACCTGGATACTTTTCCCATTTTTTTTTCAAATCCAGATATTATCCACCCTTTATGACTAAATCAATTGTACTCTCTGTTTCCTCTAAACAAACACTTCCTCCTTCATGTTATCTGTTTTTTCTAATTTGCAGATGACAGAATCCACTTTAACTGATTTAAATAAGGTATTTATTAAGGGATATGGAGAATTTCACAGAGTCATTGGAAGAGTAGGAGGAGCAAGATAATCCCCCAAATACTATAGCACTTACTTGGCATGGGGACTGTTTTTGTTGTTGTTGTCACCACCCACCCTTAAACCAAAAAAAAAAAAAAAAAAGATTCTCTACAACCACATTTCCTTTTTACCATAACTTAGTTCTGAGTCAAAGTTCTAAATGAGTACATTTGATTCACCGGACATAAGTCACATATCTGCACCTTAGAGGCTCGGATGAATGAAAATTAGTTTTTCCTTTCATTATGTTGAAATTCACAATATGGGGGAACTTTCACAATGTGGAAAAGATAATCAAAAGACTTTGATATGCCCAGAATGATGGATGTTCATTAAATCTGAGTCGTTCTTTTTTCTAGAAGTTGAGATTATTTGTATTTATTCTTTTATTCATTCGTTAATCATTCAGTCACCAAGTATATTGTGAGCTATAATATACAAAGTATTATGGTGTCTCTGGAAATCATTGTCCTCAAGAAGTTTATAGTCATCAATCCCACAGAACTGTACAATACAAAGAATGAGTCCTAATATAAACCATCAACTTTACAATAATAATGTATCATTATTGGTTCATCAGTGGTAACAAATACGCCACATAAATGCAAGATACTAATAGTAGACTAAACCTAGAGTAGAGAGAGAAGGAGTATATATGGGAGCTCTATATTTTCTGCTCAGTTTTTCTGTAAACCTAAAGTTGCTCTAAAAAATAAAGCCTATTCAAAAGAGAATTTTATAAGCAAGTGATCAAAAAAATAGTAAAGCAACAATTAAAATATAAAGAAAATAGTGATATAGGATCAAGAGGAGGGTTTAAATCAGAATGTGGGGAGATTTGTAGCAGGAATTGTGGAAGAAAGAGGAAGGGCTTCCAGAAGGAGCTATGCCGGTGATGTTCACCGCGAATAGAAGGGAGGAATAAATGTGTTCAAAGAGCGGGTGTGTAAAACTGCTTGACATAGGAAAGAAACTGAAATTAGTTCAGCTTGACTGGAATAAAAAGAGCCATGAAGGAGTTGCAGACCAGATGGGAGAAACCTGATGGGGACCAGGCCACAGGGCCTGTTTGTGAAGCCTGTGGAGTTTGGGCATCAACCTACCATCTCCATGACAAGGGTGTAGTGTGTACTTCAGGACAGTGTTGCAGCCCCAGCACCTAGCACAGCTCCAGGGACAGAATATTCAATTCATTGCCAATTTTCAAATTTCACTATTTCATCTGTATTTCGTGGTTGACCTTTTACCTGCAGAAGGGTTTTCTCTTTGCTTCAATTTATTTATTAGTTTGTTTATTTTTATCAGTATGAGCTCATGGATTCTTATTTTCAGTGGGCTACAATTCATCATTATGAATTATTTTGATGCTCAAATTGTCTGAGATTTGACCAATAGTAACCTCATCAAGTTGGCACCTGCAACATTTGACATATCTCCATCATTTTGATCACTTTCTTACTCTTTGACAGAACAAAGTGTTCTGGATTAAAGAAAACAAAAGGATCATGGCAAAGGAATGCAAAGTGGATCCTGGCCTAGTTCCTGGACTAGAAGAAAAATATTTTTCTATAAAAGATACCACTACAACAGTTTATCAAATTATACCAAGGTCCGTAGATTAGATAATAGAATTGTACCAGTGTTAATTTCTCTATTTTTGTTAACTAAGAGCATGTTCCTGTTTTAGGGAACTACACACTGATGTATTTAGAGGTAAATGCGTATCCTGTCTGCAACTTACTCTCAAATGACATTTAGGGAAAAAATAGCAATGGAGAATTATATATATGTGTGCATATATATATATACCAGTACTATGTATATATTTATGTATGTATGTAGCATATATTAAATATACACATGAGAAAGAGAAAGATAAAGTCAATGTAGTAAAAATGTTATCATTTGGGGAAGCTGGAATGAGGATATACTCCAGATTCTGAAAATTGTTTATATTGTTTTTTGCTATTTTTATGTAATTCTGAATTGCTTTTAAAAATAAAGTTTAAGAAAGTGAACAAAAATAAGTTATTCTTGGCTATTCTATAAAGAATAAGTTGTGGGGAAATAAAAGTGGAGAAGATTTGAGAAAATAAGCTATTCTAATGGAGAAGAATGACCGTGATAGGGACTGGATGTGGGGGCAACAGATATATCCAGACATAAACAGAGTGAAGACACATGTGGGAGTAGAGTTGACAGAACTCAACTATAAATTGTATGCAGGGGTGAGAAAAGAGAGACAGGAAGGATGATGCCTGAGTTTGGGGCTACAGCAACTCGATGGATAGAAGTGTCATATATATGAGGGAAACCTGGAGAAAAAAATTCTGCAAAAAAGAAAACATCATGAACTTTCAGTTGAACATACAAAATTCAAGATGGTATTAGTTGTTCAGCTGAAGCTGTGCAGTATAGGCAACCAACTCAGGTAAGAAGTTATAGTAGGAAAAATTTATGGGGTTGCCAGAATAAAGATGGCATTTAAAGCCATAGAGCCAGAGGAAGTTACCTAGAAAGTGAATATGAAGGGTAAAGAAAAGACTGAAAAAGACTTAAAAAACTATACTAATTTGAAATGGATGGACAGGATCTGCTACATAATTTGTGAGAACCAATGCAAAATAAAAATGTAGAATCCTTCACTCAATAATTATTAAGAATTTCAACATGGCAATAAGAGAGCATTAAGGCAAGTGTGAGGGCCTTTTAATGGGGCTCTTGTGATGACTTGGGTCTCACACTCAGAAAACCAGTGCTGTGGATAAGAGAAGGGAGATCCAGCAAAAGAGATTGAGAAGAAACATTTGGAATTAAATTTCTGAGAGTGTTGATCTCACAAAAGCCAGATTAGGAGAATTTCCAGAAAGAAAGGAAGTTGACTGTTTCGGATGTTTTTAGGTAGGTTCAGATGAAGCAGGAGAAGTACTTGTGAACTTGGCAATGTGCTCATTTGACAGGAGATGTTTAAGAAGAATATTGAACACAGAAGCCAATAGAATAAAGTAGTTCTAAAGAAGTAAAAAGAGCAACTGTAATCCACTTTTCTCTTTTGAGGAAGTTTTGCTCTGGCAAGGAGCAGAGAGGTGGAGTGGTAGATGGAGGGAAATTTGGGTTTTTATTTTTTTTTTATGAGAAATTTAGATTTTAATTTTGTAAATGAGATTGTAAGCTGATAGTCATCATCCAGGAAAAAGGGAGAGAGTGATGATGCAAGAGAGTGAAACCTCCCAACCTAACTGGATAACTTAACTGCTTGAACACAGACAGGGATGAATGCTAGGGAAAATTCTCCATGGGACTATCATGTTTCTGCAGAGATTGTAAGTATTGATGCTGTCTATATTTTGTTCTACAATATCTTTTGAATGATGTTTGTATAGTAAACAGACTTGGAGAATAGAAATAATGTCTCCTTCCAGGGTAAAGGGCTGCCATATTTGTTCTTACTGTCCCATTGAATAAAGGTAATGTCTTTATTATAATGGGTATGCTTAATGCCCTTTGTACACAATTCAGGTCCCCTAAGGTTAGGGCTCATCTCTTAGAATTCAGCTCAGTGAGAGTGAGGTGTCATCTGATCTTCGTGTCACTCTGTGAGACCTGGGGTTAGGAGAGTCAAATGAAAAAGTTTGATACTCTAGCTACCATTGTGGCTGTGAGTAATAAAACTTCTTTAATTCTGGTCTAGGAAGGTTGTTTTCCACCATCATCTATGAAATTCTGGCAGGATAACTTGTCTTCTTGCAAGTAGAGTAAAAGCAGACATTTCACAGTTCTTGACAATGGGCTTCAAAAACGGAGCAAGAAGTCAGATAACTGAAGGTCCTTCAAGGGAAGAATTAAAATGCTGGGATCATAGTCTCTAACCTGGAAGAAGGAAAGTGAGAACAGAAAAGGATGGTGGATAATAAACCTGCACATGCATGCACATGTGTTTGTTGGGAAGCTTCATTAGTTGGAAAATTTGTTTACATGTATCTTTGCATGGAGTTATTAGATTATGAAAGTAAGCTAAAGCGTGAAATGCTTGAGATCAGAACTTCACAAGAGGCATAGTTACAGAAGATGAGAAGCTCTAGGATATTTCTGACTGTGCTGAGGGGCTGAGGCAGAATGGAACAAGGTTTGGAGATTATTTCTGAGAATATTTCAGAAAAAAAGGGATGCTGAGGTTATGATCCTAAATACTTAAAACTACCAGGTTAGGGCTCTAGACAAATACTCTTTCTTTGCCTCAAATCTTGAGGAAGGTAGTGGAAGTGAACAGGGTGGGAATATGATTATCCTCTTTTGAGAACAACCCTCTTCCCAAGGATTCTGGGCCCTTTTCTGCCCTGCTCCGCGCCCTGAGACTGATTTCTGTCAACTATATGACCTGGGTTCAACCTTCTTATTGGAGTTGGATGTGAAAATCACTGAAACCTGGAAGACAGGAGAGTAGAAAGAATTTAGTGTACTGGTTTTCTCCCTTTTTTCCTTTTTGCTTTGCCATGGTTCTGGGACTGGCTACATCTCCCTATGATTACAATTTCAGTCAGGCAGGTCCTCCTCCATGGACCTAGCTCCCAACGGAGCTCTAACACCTCTTCCGCATTTGTCCCATCAGGACTGTGAGTGCATTTCCAAATATTGCTAAATCCTGTGGGCCTCAAAATCAAGCTTTGGTTTCCTTAACCCTGCCACACTTCAATAAAAAGCCCCTTCTTTAGAAAGTATCTGCAAAGTTACCAGCTGAGTGTGCCATCTGTTTCCTGCTGGGACCACCAACTGATGCAGCTGTATGGGGCGGGAGTTAATGTCATGAGGTGGGTAGAAAGAAGGCATTTTTACCCAAAATAGAAGAGACTATTTTCTCATACAGCTGTAATCAGGTATTTTATCTGTCAGGTTTTAGTGTCAAGATTCCAGCTAATTTGATAAAAATGTTTTAGAACATTTTCTATGCTTTTCTAAAGATCAAATATCATATGACTTTTATCATGAACATTATTTGCTCTTTGGAAATTTGAAAAAAGTAATTAATTCAAGCATCTGGACTAATAATTTTTTTGGAAGTAATTTGGAAAATGTTTTGAAATTCACGTTATTGTTATTTTCTTGTACTTTTCAATATCCTTATGAGTCAAATTTGGCAATTCATATTTTTGTTTCAAAGACATCCTTGTTAATCAAGATGGTTAAATAGTCAAATGTATATTGTGTTTATTTTTCATTCAACACACTCATCAAATACTTACTGACTGTTCTTATATTCCAGGTACCGTTGTAATTAAAAATACCTATGTCTGGGTTTTTTCTCTTCTCAATGAGTTTCTTCCGGAGTCATACTTGATTATATACATGTATTTTGCTCAGCGTTTCTAGGAAGTAGTTCTTGAAATTATTAAGTAATTTCATATGCTCTTCTATTTTTTCATTCATATTATATCTTAATGGTTTCCACATTCTCATTTTCATTTTAAAAATAAACCTAACATTGTAAAAATTGTTCTCATTTTTTAGTCTACTTTTTTATCTTCAAAGTGATCACTATTTTTGCTTATTTTTGTGGAAGTTTAAAAATCTTTTTCTATTTCCAAAGTTAAAAATAGCTATCACATCAAATGCAAAACAAGTAAAGGTCAAAATCACATGTAATCCCAACAGTAAAACTGAACATTTTTGTGTATATCCTTTCAATATTGTCTATTATCTGTATGTATAAATGTTCTTTTCTATTTATTTTATTTTATTTTTTATTTTATTTTTGAGTTGGAGTCTCAACTACAGGTACTACAGGCATGCGCTACCACGCTCAGCTAATTTTTGATTTATTGTAGAGATGAGGTCTCGCCAAGTTGCCCAGGCGGGTCTCAAACCCAGGGGCTCAGGCAATCCACTCACCTCAGCCTCCCAAAGCACGGGCGAGCCCGGCTTTTTTTTATTTTTTAAAAATTCAAAAAAGGCTGTGCATGCAGATTTATAAATTGTAGAATAAGAACAAGTCTACAGTTAAATATTATCTCCAAACCTATTTTTCGTGAATTTGTATTTTCTGTCACATTTTAATTATCAAATATTCTATTTCTTATTCTTTATTATAGCTATTTCATTTCAAAAATTCAGGTATTATAAATAAAATTTTAGTAAAGGTCATTGTCATTGACATAATTGGTATATATTTGATATTTTTTAACAAATTACTCTCCATTCACAGAAAGTACACAAAAGTCCCTATTCTACTCACCTTAATGAAGACTGATTGTCTTTTTAAACTATTTGGCTGCAATTTTAAACTTAACACTTTTTGATTAGCAACAAAATTGAATGTGATTTCAAGCCTAATAGTCATTTGTGTTCCTGTTTTTGAAATTTTATTTATTTGTTGTGACTTTTCTTTTAGCATTAGAGTTCTCTATATATTGGAGGATTAACTATTTGTCATTCATGTTGCAAATTTTTTTCCTCTATCATTTTGCTGTTGTATTTTATTATGTTGCTTTTGATACTGAAATTTTACTGTTTTGAGTGGTATGTTTGACAAAATTATTTTAAAATGTATTTATTTGTTTGATGTGGTCCCACTAGTCCTAGTTTTCATGTCATTCACTTTTGGGAAATTGGTCAAGAATTGATTGCCTACTCTGATGTGCATAAGAGTGTTTCCTACCTTGTCTTCTAGGATTCTTATAATTTGAGGTTTTATGTTAAGCTCTTTGATCCATTTAGAGTTGATTGTTGTATATGGTGGTTTGTAGAAGTCCAGTTTCATTCTTCTATGTGTGGTCAGCCAGTTTTCCCAGCACCATTTGTTAAATATAGTCTCCTTTCCCAGCAGTTGCTACTGGTGACTTTGTCAAAGAGGAGTTGGTTTAGAGATGAAGTTCTTGCTTCCAGAATCTCTATCCTGATCCATTTGTCTATGTGCCTATTCTTGTACCAATACCAGGCTGTTTTAGTTACAGTTGCCTTGTAGTAAAGTTGAAAATCTGAACATGTGAAACCTCCCACTTTGTTCCTTTTGCTGAGGACTGTTATGACTCCTTATGCTCTTTTTTGTTTCTATATGAATTTCTGCATTGTCATTTCCAGGTCTGAGAAAAATGATGTTAGTAATTTGATGGATATTACATTAAATCTATAGATTGGCTTGGGTAGAATGGACATCTTGATAATATTGATACTTCCAATCCATGAGCATGGGATGTTTTTCCATTTGTTTGTTATTCTTGATTTCTTTGAGCAGCATTTTGTGATTCTCATTGTAAAGATATTTCACATCCAGAGAAAGTGGACACCAAAATGGGAAAAAATACTTGTTAATTATGCATTTGACAAAGACCTGAAACCCAGAATCTACAAGAAACTCAAGTGAGCTAAAAGGAAAAAGAACAAACAACTCTATTAAAAAGTGGGCAAAGGACATGAGTAGATACTTTTCAAAAGAAGATATACAAGCAGCCAACAGACAGATGAAAATATGCTCAGCCTCACTAATTGACAGAGAAATGCAAATCAAAACTACCATGAGATATTAATAAATAAAAAACAACAGATGCTGGAAGAGGTGCAGAGATAAGAGAACACTTCTACGCTGTTGGTGAGAGTGTAAGCTAGTTCAGCCTCTTTGGAAAGTAGTGTGATGATTCCTGAAATAACTAAAAATGGAAATTCTTTTTAATTAATTTATTTGCTTATTATAAAGATGTGGGGTACAATTCAGGGTTAGGTGTACAAACATTAATCATGCAAGTACCCTTGTTAATGAGTCATTCCCCTCCCTTCCCTAGCAGTTTCCCTCAGCTGCCTATGCCATGCCCCTTCCCCTGACAGTTTTCCACTACTGCCAATTGCTTTCTTATAGCATTATAATTGTTCAAGGTCACCTTATGAGTAAGAGCATATGGAACTCAATTCTTTGTTTCTGTGATAAATCACTGAGTATGATCGACTCCAAATCCATCCAAGTTGCTGCAAAGTCCGTATATTTGTCCTTCGTTATGGCTTCATAATATTCCATTGTGTATATGTACCACATTTTTTTAATCCAGTTCAGCTTCGATTGGCAACACTGTTCCATGTTTTTGATATTGTGAATAGAGCTGCAACAAACATACGTGTGCAGGTATCTTTGTCGTAGAATAATTTGAATTCCTCTGGGTATATTCCCAATAGGGGAATTACTGGGTCATATGGAAGACCAGTTTCTAGTTCTTTCAGAAATCGCCTCACTGTCTTCCAAAGAGGCTGGACTAATCTGCATTCCCACTAGCAGTGTAGAAGCGTTCCTTTTTCTTCACATTCTTGCCAGCATCTGTTGTTGTTTGTTTTATTAATGATGGCCATTCTTAAAGGGGTTGGGTGGTGTCTCGATGTGGTTTTGATTTGCATTTTTCTGATGATGAGTGAGGCTGAGCACTTTTTCATGTGTCTGTTGGCTGCCCGTATATTTTCTTTTGAGAAGTCTCTATTGTGTCTTTTGCCCACTCTTTAAAGGGGCTGTTTGTTTTTTTCCTTTTGGCGCGTTTAAGTTCCTTGTAGATCCTAGATGTTAGGCCTCTGTCAGATATACAGTTGGCAAATATTTTTTCCCATTCTGTGGGCTGTCTCCCTGCTCTCTTGATGGTTTCTTTTGCTTTGCAGAAGCTCCTTAATTTGATGAGGTCCCACTTGTCTATCTTATTTTTTAAGGTATTGGACTTTAGGGTTCTGAATAGGAATTGGTTCCCAGTTCCAATTTCCTTAAGCGTGTCTCCTGAGCTTTCTAAGATTCTTATAGTTTCAGGTTTTACATTTAGGTCTTTGATCCATTTAGAGTTAATTTTTGTGTATGGTGATAGGTAGGGGTCCTGTTTTAATCTTTTGCATGTGGTCAGCCAGTTTTCCCAGTACCATTTACTGAATAGGTTCTCCTCTCCCCAGCGATTTTGTTGGAGACTTTGTCAAAGATGAGTTGGTTGAGGAATTGAGATTTTGCTTCCGGAATCTCTATCCTGTTCCATTGTTCTATGTGCCTGTTCTTGTACCAATAACAGGCTGTTTTGATTACTGTAGCCTTATAGTACAGTTTGAAGTCTGGAAGTGTGATACCTTCTGCTTTGTTTCTTTTGGTAAGAATTGTTTGCTCAATACTATTTCTTAGCTCTCTAGTAGGAAATGATGCTTTCCCAGCACAGCAAGGCTTCTGTGTTCTCTGACTGTCAAGTCTTGA
>CAUYQG010053459.1:0-21300 GCA_963574415.1 Tarsius wallacei
ATATTACAAAAAATAGAAGTAAAGAAATCAAAGCTACGCATTTAAAAGACTATTGAAACAGAAAAACTTCTGATAAGATTAAGAAAAGAAATAAAAGGCAAAAATAAAAATGTTAGGAACAAAAAAAATTTATAACGGGTACGTCAGGACTTTTATGAGTATCTGTTTTGCAGTAAATATGACAATTTAGATTAAACCAATTATTATTAAAAATACAAACGATGAGACAAGATTGGGCATGTTCAGGGTGGTATGGCCATACTACTCACAATAGCAAAAACATGGAACCAATCCTGTTGTCCATTTAAAGTGAACTCAATAAAGAAAACGTGGTACGTATGCACGATGAAGTATTACGCAGCCATAAAGAAGGACAAAATCATGGACTTTGCAGCAGATTGAATGAAGTTGGAGACCTTCATACTTTGTGATCAAAAAACTGAAGACTGCGTGTTCTCACTCAGAAGTGGGCCCTAAGCATTAATCACATTGGCACAAGGAAGGGATCAGCAGTTGCCGGGCACTGTCAGGGGAGGGATGGAAGGAGGAGGGGACACGTAAGAACACAAAGGGTACCTGGCCCCATAGCAGGGGGAATGAGGGCCAATGGGAGGCCCAAACTTCACCTACCTGCAGCTTATTTGTGTATAGTTAATCCTAACTTGTACCCCACATCTCTATAATAAAATGAAATTGAATAAAAAAATACAAATGAAAAATTGAGGTGAAGAGAAAAGATCTGAATAAAGCACCTCTATAATAAAATGAAATTGAATAGAAAAATACAAATAAAAAATTGAGGTGAAAAGAAAAAAATCTGAATAAAGCAATTGCCATTAAAAAGTAAAATGTACTGATATACAGATTACATCTATTGTGTCTCTCCTAAAGATATACTAGGCTTTGGTGGTTTTATAAACAAACTTTACCAGACCAGTTTTATCAGGAAACCAGTAAATGATGTCCGTTACAATTCGTTTTGGAATACAGATAAAGGAAAGAAACGTACCCAGTTTTTTTAATGATGCTAGTATTAGCTTGATTTCAAAACCGGAGAAGGACGGAGCAAGAAGAGGAAAATGACAGATCAGTCTTACGAAGACAGAGGCAACAAAAATCATAAATAAAATATTAACAAACTAAATTAAGCAGTATATTAAAACAATACATGCTAGATTTATTTCAGAAATGCAAAAGTTGTTTAAGACAATATGGCCTGTTAAAATACATTACAGCATCAACAAATTAGAGGAGAAAAATGTATGATCATTTAAACTGATACAGAAAAGCAATTTGATAAAATTTAATATGCTTTTTTCTTTTTTATTAAATTTTATTTTATTACGGAGATGTGGGGCACAAGTGAGGATTTACTACCTAAGTAGGCTGCGTTCAGGTGAAGCTTGGGCTTCTGGGTGACCCTCTTTCCTCCGGACACTGGACCAGGCACCCAGTGTGCCCACCTCTCTCCTGCCCTCCCCTAGCAGTGCCCAGTGATGGTTGATTCCTCCCTTGTACTAATGTAATTAATATTCAAAACCCACTTATGAACAAGAACATGTAGTATTCAGTTGTTTGTTTCTGTGGTAGATCACTTAGTATGATGGTCTCCAACTCCCTCCAATTTGCTGTGAAGTCGATGACTTGGTTTTTCTTTATAGTTGTGTAATACTCCATGATGTATATGTAACACATTTTATTTATCCAGTCTACTTTTGATGGGCAGTAGGGTTGGTTCTATGGTTTTGTTATTGTGAATAGTGTGGCAATAAAAATGCATGTGCAGGTGTCTGATTTGTAGAATGACTTATATTCCTCTGGGTGTATTCTCAGGAGAGGGATGCTGGATTGCATGGAAGGACAATTTTTAGTTCTTTTAGGAATCGCCATACAGCTTTCCATAGAGACTGAACTAGCTTGCACTTCCACCAACAGCGTAGACGTGTTTCTTTTTCTCTGCACCTATGCCAGTATCTGTTGTTTTTTGACTTACTAATGATAGCCATCCTTACTGGAGTTAGGTGGTATCTCATTGTAGCTTTGATTTTCATTTCTCTGATGGTTAGTGAGGTTGAACATTTTTTCATATATCTGTGGACTGCTTGAATGTTTTATTTTGAGAATTGTCTGTTCGTGTCCTTTACCCACTTTTTAATGGGGTGGTTTGATTTTTCTGTTCATTTTGTTTGAATTCCTTATATATCCTAGCTGTTAGGCCTTTGTCAGTTACAGAATTTGCAACTAATTTTTCCCATCCCGTTCTATGGGTTGTCTCTTTACTCTCTTGATTTTTTTTTTCTGTGCAAAAGCTTTTCAGTTTGATGAGGTCCCACTTATCTATCTTAGCTTGTATGGCATTTGCTTTTAGAGACTTGGTCACGAATTTGTTGCCTATTCTGATGGGCATAAGGTTGTTTTCTGTTTTCTTCTAGGATTCTTATAGTTTGAGGTTTTATGTTTAGGTTTTGAACCATTTAGAGTTGGTTTTTATATATGGTGATGGGTAGAGGTACTGTTTCATTCTTCTGCAAGTGGTCAGCAAGTTTTCCCAGCACCCAGCTAAATATGGTCTCTTTTCAACCAGTGGTTGTCATTGGTGGCTTTGTCAAAGATGAGTTGGTTGAGAGACCGAGTTCTTACTTTTGAGATGTCTGTCCTGTTCCACTGGTCTATGTGCCTATTCTTGTACCAGTACCAGGCTGTTTTGGTTACTGTAGGCTTGTAATAAAGTTTAAAGTCTGGAAGTGTGATGCCTCCCATTTTGTTTATTTTGCTGAGGATTGTTTTGGTTGTTCATGCTATTTTTTGTCTCCATGTGAATTTCTGTATTGTTATTTCCAGGTCTGAGAAAAATGATGTTGGTAATTGGAAGGGTATTGCATTGAATCTGTAGATTGCCTTGGGCAGGGTGGGCAACCGGACAATTTTGATTCCTTCAAGTCATGAGCATGGAATGCTTTTCCATTCATTTGTATTATCTTTGATTCCTTTGAGCAGCATTTTGTAGTTCTTATTGTAAAGATCTTTCACTTCCATGGTTAGGTGGATGCCAAGGTATCTCATTTGTGTGTGTGTGTGTGTGTGCGTGTGTGTGTGTGCGTGTGTGTGTGTGTGTTGTGAATGGGATTGTGCTTTTTATTTTGTTCTCTGCCTACTTGTTGTTGGTGTATAGAAATGCGACTGTCTTTTACAGGTTGTTTTTGTAACCTGAGGTTTTATCAGAGTCAATTATCAGTGCAAGGAGGTTTTTGACAGACTCCCTAGGGTTTTCAAGGTATAGAATCATATTTTCTGCAAAGCAGGGTAGCTTGACTTCCTTTTTTCTATTTGGATGCTCCTAGTTTCCTTCTCCTGCCTTGTTGCTCTGGATAAGACTTCCAGCACTATTTTTAGGGGAAATACTTTCAACTTCTGCCCACGGGGCAAAATGTTGGCTATGGGTTTATCATAGATGGCTCTTACTGTTTTGAGGAATGTTCATTCTATGCTTAGGGGTTCAAGAATTTTTTTTTTCATCAAGAAAGGATGCTGAATTTTGTCAAATGGTTTTTCTGTGCCTATTTATATGATTATGCGATTCTTGGTTTTACAACTGTTAATGTTCTGAATTACATTTATGGTATTGTGAATGTTGAACCAGCCCTGCATCCCAGGAATGAAGCCCACTTGGTCATGTTGGATGATCCTTGAGATGTGTTGTTGGATCCTATTTGCAAGAGAATCTTGTAGAGAAATTTTGTGTCTATGTACTTCGGCTAGATTGGCCTACAGTTCTTTCACCTGGGTCTTTGCCAGGTTTGAGTATCAATATGATGTCAGCTTCATAAAATTAGTTAGGGAGAAGTCCATCGTTCTTGATTACCTGGAATACTTTCAATAAGATTGATATCAGCTCCTACTTGTATGTCTTGTAGATATACTTTTGTGAAAGAAAAAAAACTCTTGATAAACGTATATGAAAAACTTTGAAAAGAAGAATGTCTATTATCAAAATAGACCACAAAAAGGTCTCAATAAGTTTAAGAGAATTTAAATAATACAAATTATGCTAACATACCAAAATTAAATTAGAAATCAATTTTGAATATATGCAGAAAATCTTTAAAAACTGGGAAATTAAACTATGTACTTAACAACTATGATTCAAAGAAGAAATTGCATAAAAGTCAAAAAAGTTATAAGCTGAATGAAAATAAAATCACAAAATACAGAAACATATGGAATACATACAGTTAAAGCAGTTTTTAGAGGGAAATGTTTAGCATTGAATGCTTATAGTGGAAAAAGGAGTGCCTCAAGCCAATAAGCCAATCATCTGAAAAAGAAACTTAAAGAAGAAAAAGAGCAAAGTAAATCCAGACCAATTAGAAGAAGAAAATAATAAAATGTAAGAGCAGGATTCGATGATGTGCAAAATAGAAAAACAAGGCCAAAATGACAGGTTCAAAATCTGATTCTCCAAAATATTAATAAAACGAATGACTCTCTAGACAATATGATCAAGATAAAAGAGAGAGACTCTACAAATTGCCTTTAAAAGAATGAAAGGAATGACATCCCTAATGTTAAAAATAACAAAAAGACATAATGAAATATTGTGAACATATTTATGGCAAAAAAAAAAAAAATCAGCAACTTAGGTGAAATGAGCAAAGTCATCAAAAAATACAAAGTATCACGCTTACTAAAAAAGATAACCTGATGATTTTTGTTTCTATTATATGAATTACATTTCTATTTAAAAATCTCCCCTTCTTCCATGCACAAACTCCCAGTCCAAATATTTCATTGACGAATTCCACTATTTATTTAAAGAAGACATCTAACCAGGTCTAATGAAATTCTTTCAGAATACATGAAGACTACTTCTTAACTCATTGTATGAGTCTTACATTACCATGATGTTAGAATCAAACATATTACACTGAAAGAACATGATAGAGGGATGTCTCTCAAGAAATAGATGCAAAAAATCTTTAAGAATTTTTTTTTTACGATGCACATAAAAGTCATAATGCATCATAGCCAAAAAGAGTTTATCCCAGCAAAGCAAGCTTAGATTAGCATTCTATAATCAATGTAATTCACTATCATAGCAAGCTAAGAAGAAAAATATATCTCAACAGATGCAGAAATTTTCTAAATTAAACACCTATTCATGATAACACTTTGCAAATTAAATATGGAAGATAACTTCCCCAACCTGAAGGTAACACGAATTTAGAGCTTACCTCATATTTAATAAGAAGAGACTGAATGTTCCCTTCCAAAAAATAGAAACAATATACAAAAAGTTAAGGCTCACCGACTGTATCTGGTATCATCAGAGGTCCCAGCTCATGCAATCAGGCAAGAAAAAGATAAGTCATTAAAATTGGAATGAAATAAGTAAAGCTGTCATTATGAATAGAAACATGAATGTCTATGTAGAGAATTCTAAGAAAAAATATATTACGAATAATTCTATAGCTAATAAGTGAGTTTAGGGAAGCCACAGGATACAAAGTCAGTATACAAAAATCAAATGTATTCCCATATGATCAGTGGACAGTTAAAAAATTGAATTTTAAATAAACAAATAATTTACTAGAACATTAAAAGATATGAAATACATAGGGACAAAGTTAACAGAATATTTGCAAGATCTGTACACTAAAGCCTATAGAATTTTGAGGAATTAAGTTACAGAAACCTAAATAAATGGAGAGATGAAAACATATTAAGGATTGAAAGAGTATCACTCAATTTTCTTAAATTGTATTATAGATAGATTTACTAAATTCCCAATCAAGATTCCAGAGGAATCTTTTTTATAATTGGCAATCTGACTCCAAAATGTATATGGAAATACAAAATACTTAAAAAACATTTTTTGACGAATTACAGTACCTAGATTGAAGCTTACCATAAAGCCGCAGTAATCAAGTCATTGTGTTATTGGTGCAAAGACAGACATAATAGATCAATGGAAAAGAATAGAAAGTGGAAAAATACACTCTCACATATACGGTCAATTGAATTTCAACAAAGCTGCCAAAGTAATTCAAAAGGGAAATAATAGTCTTTTCAACAAATGGTACTTGAACAATTGAACATCCAGATTGGAAACAATGAAGCTCAACCTTTACCTAACACTATATAAACAATGAATTTGGAATGAATTAGACATATCAATATAAAAGCAGCTAAAACTGTAAATCTTCTAGCTGAAAATGTAGAAAAAAAATATTTGTGGCCTTGAGCTAGGCGAAGATTTCTTAGAAGACACAAAATAAATATAAAAAGAAAAATCATAAATGAAACTTCATAAAAATTAAAAAAAAAACTTTTGCTTTTCCTAAGGTAATGTTAAGGAAATGAAAAGACAGGGAGAAAAATGTATCCAAATAAATATCTTATTAAAAGCTAGTATTCATAATATATAAGGAATTTCAACAATTCAAGAAGAAGAAAAACAACCTGACTTTTAAAACTGGGTATAAGCATCGAGCAGATACTTAACCAAAGATAACACAAGGATAGCAAATGAATGCAAGAAAAAAATAAACAAAACAAAAACAACACTCAAAATCTTTTGTCTTCAGGGAAAAGCAAATTGAAACTATAATTTAAAACCAGTGCACTACACCCATTAGAATAGCAACATTTAAAATGACTCACAGTGCCAAGTGTCGGTTGAAGACGTGAAGCGACTGACACTCTCATAGGTGGCTACCAGAGATGCAAAATGGTGCTATCATTTGAAACAAATTTTCTTACAAAGTTAAAATACCGTACTGTCCATCAATCCTATTCACAGGTAGGAACCCAAGAGAAATAAAAAGTTATGTCCACACAAAGACTGTGAAGGAGTTAAAAATATAACACTCTGGGATACTGACTTTTTAAGTTAAAGGCACTTGAAAAACAGCAGGTGCAAAAAGATTACTCTGACCTTTGTGCTGTTTCTTCAAAGCAAAAGATGAAATTCCCATGCGAAAGATGCAACATCTTTATCCTCAAAGATGAGAAGTTGAGACCAAGGGAATTCTGCACAGACCCTGTTAGACTAACTCTTATCTTTCACACCTACCTACATAATTTAGTTGCTTCTTCACAACTTACTTTTCTTTGTCCAATTTATATATAGGTAACTGACTATACCTGCTTCTTTGTGTCTCCAATTCTTTATAAGATCTCCTGTGCCCCATGAAACTTATATTAGATACATTTGTATGTTTTTCTTCTGTTAACTGCCTTACGTCAGTTTACGCCTCTGACCTGGCTGGAACCCTAAAATGATGAGGGTGGGGTTTTGCCTCCCTTACAGCCTGTACTTGAATATTCACAGTTGCGTCATTCATAATTGCAAAAAACTAAATTAAAACCACACTGAGATACCACCTAAATCCAGTCATCAATAACTCAAGAAAAAACAGGTGCTGGAGAGGGGGTGGGAAAAAGGGAACGCTTACCCTGATGGTGGGAGTGTAAGCTAGTACAACCTCTGTGGAAAGCAGTGTGGCAATTTCTAAAAGATCTAAAAATTGACCTTCCATATGGCCCAGCAATCCCCCTTCTGGGAATATACCAAGAATAACTCAAATCACTCTATAAAAAAGATACCTGCACATGCATGTCTATTGCAGCATTATTCACAATAGCAAAAAACACGGAACTAACTGTGCTTCCCATCGAAAGTGGACTGGATAAGCAAAATGTGGTACCTATACACGGTGGAATATTATGCAGTCATAAAGGAACACAAAATTATGGAATTTGCAGCAAATTGGATGGAATTAGAGTCTATAATACTCAGTGATGTATCACAGAAACAAAGATCTGAATAGCACATGTGCTCACTCATAAGGGGACCCTGAACATTTATCACAATGCTATAAGAAAGGGATTAGCAGTAGTGAGACAGTGCCAGGAGAGGGAGGGGAGGTGTATAACATCAATAAGGGTGCCCAAACTTTACCTGCACGATGACCACCTAACTCTGGATTGTATCCCCCATCTTTAAAATAAAAATAATTTTTAAAAAACCATAATTGCAGAAAACTGGAAATAACTCAGATATCCATCAACCGGATAAATACTACTCAGCAATAAAAAAGGACATGCCACTGGTATAAGCAATAACATCTATGAATCTCAAAGATATTAGCTAAATGACGAAATTCAGACACCAAAGCTACACATATGAAATCAATACATACATATGAACATCAGTAGTTGGAGGGAGACTGGGGAGAGGGTTAACTTCAAACGGGGAAGAGGGAGATTTTAGGGGTGATGGAAATACTCTTTTCCATGATCGTGACGATGTATGTTTGTCAAAGCTTATCAAATTATACACATAAATTATATCTCAATAAAGTTGATAAAAAAAATAGGCTAAGCACTGCAGAAAAGCAAGGGAAGGGCTGGGAGAATATAATTGCAACATACCTATCTAACCAAGATTAGCATATTGGAATGAGAATATGTATTTTTTTCCTACAATGTGATAAGAAAGAGTCAAGAAAAGCAGGAGAAAAACAGGCATAGATAATGAACAGCAAATCACAGCAAAGGAAATTCGACGGGACGGTGAACTCATTTTCACTATGATTCAGGGAAGTGCAAATTAAAACAACATTGGACATTATTTTACTCCCTTTCGAGTACTTGAAATAATATATATATTATCATCGGTGGCACTAGCTCAAGATTCAAAGTCCAGAACTTTGATGGAACATACGATTGCTGATTTAAATATATATATATATATATATATTTTTTTTTTTTAGCAAATATTTTGTGACTCCATGATGTCGATGGGGAGTAGATATTTCTTCCGGATTTCTGGCAGCTCGAGTAGAGACAGGACCTGAACTCGAGCAATCGTATGTTCCACCAAAGTTCTGGACTTTGAATCTTGAGCAAATGTCACCGATAATGTAGATATAGATTTAGATGCAGTTAGGCATATCATTCGTGTATGATCTGTCTTTTGCTCCAGAGACGTCATATGAGGGCAATCACCTATTTTTCCTCAGTGCTCTGTTCTCCAGGCATAAGGCAGTGCCTGAGAGTGAGGGAATCAATGGAACACTAACATGTGGAGGCAGCAGCATTCATGAGGGCAGATGTGACAGCAAAGGTGACAGATGGAGTAACACACAGAGTTCACTAGTGCTGGTTGAGGTGGCAGTGCTGATGGCAGCCACATAAACCGCCAGGTACAGGGGTACCCCACCATACTGCCATTGGTAAGATCACGTAGGCAATTTTCAACCTGGACTGCCCTCTACTGCATTTTACCCGAGCCTATATCTTCAGACTCTGTTCAGAATCTTCCTCAACATTCCTCTGATGAAATCCTTTTCTGCTTAATTTAATGAGAGTCAGTTTCTGTTGTTTGCAACCAAGACCCCTGATGACTACAGAGCCACAGCTGTTAAAACAAATGAACCAGATCTATGCATATCAACATGGATACATCTTAGACACGATTTTGAGTAAATAAAAGCAAGTCGCAGAATGATATATGCCATATAATAGATCTACCAAACAATGTTGTTTATTATTGATAAATAAAAAGATGTGCAGCATAAACATTAAAATATGGAAGAGAAGGACACAACAACTTAAAAATACAAATGGCCTCAAGGGAAAAAGAAAGGGGAACGAGAGAGACCCAAAAGGGAATTTGACTTTTTCTCTGATGTGTTAGTTAATTTAAAGAAACCAGAAGCAGATATGGCGGTGTACTGATTAATTTGTAATATTTGGATCTGGGTAAATGGATTCGTGTGAAATTACTGTCTTCATTTCCGTGTATACTTGAAACAATTCATCATTATTAAAAGAGCGCAGACCTTTTTTCACTGCCAGCCAGGCATCCCTCACTCCCCACAGTGACACCAGACGGAGCCACCACCTCAGGACCTGTGGATTTTCCAGAGCTGTTTCAAATCTACCAGTCCAGGTTTGGCAAATGTGGTCATTGTGGTTATAGCCACTGCTGTCTTGGTAGTCAAAATAATCAAGCATTTCATAAAAATGTTAAATAGTGCTTAGTGATAGGAAATTTATCCCCCAAATGAGATTAAGTGCATACTAAAATAGAATTGAATCTTTAATGTGTAGTTCAATTGTTGTTTTGTTGAAGCAGTATAAAGAAACCCTTATAAATATGATTAAATACTAGACTACAGCCGGGCTTGGTGGCTCAGCCTGTAATCCCAGCACTTGGGGAGGCTAAGGTGAGTGGATTGCCTGAGCCCGTGGGCTCGAGACCCGCCTGGGCAACTTGACGAGACCTCATCTCTACAATAAATCAAAAAAAAAAAATTAGCCGGGTGTGGTAGCGCACACCTGTAGTTCCAGCTACTTGGAAGGCTGAGGCGGAATGATCGCTGGAGCCCAGCAGGTCGAAGCTGCAGTGGCCGGGAGCAGCCTCTGCTCTCCAGTCTAGGCGACAGAGACTCCAACTCAAAAAAAAAAAAAAAACACTAGACTACAATGATTCTTTAATTTACTGTTTAAATAGTTGCTACTTTTTTTTAGATAAAAAGGCATAGTATTTATATTTCATCATTTCTTTAACTGATTCCTTAGCAAAGACTGAGGGGTCATGGTGGGATTAGATAAAACAAAGCCTTGTGTTGTAATTATGCTTGTATTTTTTAAACATTCAATACTTTCTGCAATTGTTTTTCTTCCTTTAAAATAAAAAAAAATTTTCAACGAGTGTGGAGGCCAGGAATTATACACACACACACACACACACATACACACACACACTCACACACACATTCTCAGAGAGAAATGCCCATTAAAGTTCTCACAATGTTTCAGGGAAAGAAAAGAACTAGGGTTCCGTTCCCTTGACTATTCTTTTTTAATAATTTTTCATTTAATAATGTTGACTTAGCTCAGACCCCAGCACTGTAACCTCTAGATTATTAAGATAACTTTGCAGCTTAATTGAACAAACATTTAAGGAACATTTTATATATGAAGGACTCTATATTAGGCACTGGAAAAACAAAGGCAAATACAATCTGTTCCTATGCTCATAACCTAATGGGTGAGATAAACACAAGGACTGATCAGTTCAACTGGATTTTAAAGGACTTGCATGATATACGAACACAAGGAATTATGGGAAACTCATTTAGGCCGGAAGGTCAGAAAAGTTTTCATGGAAAAGGTGATGTATGAGTTAAACAACAAGGATTGAATAGGTATTAGCCAGGATGAGAAGAAAACAGAGGGCATTAAAAACAGAAAAAGCAACATAAACGTAGGTGTAAAGTGACACGATGTGTGCTGACATAGACAAGCTTCATTGTCAGAGGCAAAAAAAAAAAAAAAGAATGGATGATAGGTTATTTGGCTTTGGTTGTGAACAAGATTCTGAGGGAGTATGACTGCTGAAGCCCTTCCCCAAGAGCACTCTGGAGAAACCAGAGGGGGAAAACAAATAAAACGATAGGAGATCCCTTAGAGACATTTTAATAATGGATAGCAAAGAATATCTAAATAAAGGGAGAAATATACCATGTTTATAGATAGGGAAACTTAACATTGTAAAATTATTCATTCTCCCCAAATTTATCATTCTATTCAGTGTAGTTCCAGTTATAAAACTTGGAAAGTGGGCTCTAAAATATATACTAAAGAATAAAGGTGAAACTTGCAAGTTTAGCCAGGGTACTTCTGTAGAAAAAAGCTGGAAGGGATGATATTATATAGAAGCTTCTATTATGAAACCATAAACATCACAGGTGTGTGAAAACAGACACATTGGCCAATGGACTATAAGAAAGAAATCCATCTCTATGTACAGGGGAGTTTGGTATACATCGGAGCAGCACGTGAGATTACAGAGGAAAGACGGGATTTTAAAAAAATCAGTTGGGAAAATGATTCTCCATATGTAAAAAATAGAAAATGGAATCTTCTACCTTACACCATGTACAAAGTCAATTCTAGGTGAATTAATGTCTCATGTATAACACAAAACATTAAACTTTTTCTAGAAAGCAAATGGAAACATGTTTTAGCTTTCAAGGGTTGAATAGACCTTCAAACTAGAAACAAAAGTATTAACTATGAAACAAAAGACAAAATATTTTCTCTTATTAAAAGCAATCGAAACATACCTTTAAGAAAGTGAAAACACTAGTTATAAATTCAGAGGAGACGTTTGGAAATAATTCATATAAAAGAAAAACATTTTGAGAAATGGACAAAACACATGACCAAAAAAGTCAATAAGCATATAAGGAGGTGTTCAACATACTTGGTAACAGAGAATTTTAAACCAAAACCACAGTCATGTTTTATATGCTTTCTTTTATTGTTTTTCTTTTTTGAGTCAGACTCTCACTCAGTTGCCCAGGGTGGAGTGCAGTGGCACACTCACTGCCACCACAGCCTTGACCTGCTGGGCTCAAGTGATTCTTCTGCCTCAGCCTTCTAAGTGGCTGGAACTACGGGAATGTGCCTCCACACCCAGCTACTTTTTTGATTTATTGTAGAGATGAGGTCTCGCCCTGGGCATGGGCAGTCCTCTTGCTTGCCTCCACCTCTCAAAGTGCTGGAATGACAGGCGTGAGCCACCATGCCTAGCCATGCTTTCTATGCTTTCAATTGCCAGTATTGAAAATTGCAAGGAAAGAGTATAGAAGAATGCACAGGACTGCCTCTATATCACCAAAGAGGAGAAAAACTGGTGCAAATACATTGAAAGTCATTTTGTCACTACCTTCTGAAGCTGAGTTTTCAGCAATCTAATGGTTTGACAACTCTATTTCTAGGACTATTCGGTTCTTGAATGCTTGCAGGCACATCATAGCTGCACTTCTGACAATTACAAAAATCTAACAACAAAAATATTCCTAACAGGGAGAGGGTGGATAAATAAACTATGATATATTCACAAAATGAAATATTAGGCATCACTCAACATTGATTAACTAGGATGACTCATAACTAAAGGCTACATATGAGCAGTATATTACATGGAAAAGTCTTGACTACATGTAGCAGCATTACATTATTATTATAAAGCTTAAAGCGAGTAAAATTTCCTGGCACAGTGGTTCACACCTGTAATCCAAGTACTTTGGGAGGCTGAGACGGGAGGACTACTTGAGCACAGGAATTAGAGACCAGCTTGGGCAACATAGCAAGGCCTTGTCACTACAAAAAAACTGTTTTTTTAAGTAGCCAGGTATGGTGGTACATGCATGTAGTCCAAACCGCTCAGAAGAGTGTGGCAGAAGGGTTTGCCGTGATCATGCCACTGCACTTTACCCTGGGCAGCAAAACAAACAACAAAAAACAGTGAAATAAAAAGCACAATTTAGGAATACACGTAAATGCTTCAATGTATTAAAAAAGAAAGCAAGTTAAAGATGGCTGACGATTGAGGATGATGGTTAACTTGAGTGAGAGGAGATCGGGGTTGGGATAGCGTGTGGGACATTTGGTTAGAGAAAGTACTTGTCAAGGGTCCTGTTTCATTTCAAAAGGTGGGCTTAGGGTTGCCTATGATGAAAAATGTCTATTCAGATAGTTAAGTACAGGAAAGTGTGTCATGAACCAAAGGTTATATTTATTCCAGTCCTGTGCCTCTGAAGCCAATAAAAAGAAGGAAGGGAAAAAGGAAGAAAGAAAAAAAAGGAAGGAAGGAAGGAAGGAAGGGAGAGAGGAAGGGGGAAGGTGGAGTGGAGGAGAGACAGGGTGATGAGTAACCTCAGAACCAACTTCAGAGACCTGCAGACGGCAGGTCGTGAAGGTTTTGTTTCTTATGCAGTCAAACTTTTTTTCTTGGTGTGTTATTACCATATCATAATAATTACTGAACACGTAATACATTCAGGCAGTGGGATGAATGACTCACATCTTTCATCTCAGTGAATTCTCCCTGTGTAGCCTCTATGAAACCACTTCCTATGTAAACCTCCCCATAAGGGACTCTCTGGAACATTCTCCTTTCAGTTTACATTTGGAGTTACTTGCATTAGCCACCTTTTCTAACTATGCACACAACTGCCCACATTTCTTTATTCTTTTAACCTGCTTTATTTTTCTTTATGACTTTGTACAGCACTTCAAACCACAAGGTTGATTCCTCGTTGGTTGCCTGATTCCTCTTCAAGTGAAAGTCTAGTTTCATGAAGTCAGAGACTTGACTGGTTGCCTTCACTGGTCTACTTCTAGTCATTGGTTCAGTACCCAGGACGTTTTTGTTCTGGATTATGAATAAGCGAATACATGGACTCATAAAAACCCTACCCAGAGACTTTTTCTATTACCTCCATTTTCAAATGAAAAACCAAGACGCAAGGGCATTCAGCAAATTTGCCAAAATCACACAGTCACTAAGACTTGGAAGCAAGACTCAGACCTAAGCATGTTGACTGAGTTCATGAACTTAACTCTGCCATATTCCTGCTTGAAAAGGCAAGAACGTGCCATCTCAGGAAGCCTACACGGGGACTCATTGGAATGGACAGAGAAGAACCATATACAATTAAAATATTACTTTATGCCTCAGAATCGCCTGATAGGGCTTGAATAAACTGTTTCAGGTATGCCTTCTTATTAGTTTTTATATTACTTATTTGCTTAGCAAACCCCTACATAGTGAAAAGATAATGTGAATAACTATGTGGATCATTTCAGATTTTTAGCAGGTAGCTTTAAGTCAATCAAATTTTAGCTGATTTGTTATTCCATCAGTGGCTGTCAGAGTCATCACAAATGTTATTTATAAAGTGGCAAGAATACAGTAATGAGGGGACAGGCTGTGGCAGATAGAGACAAATTTGGGGACAGTGAACCTGAGCAGCCAAGGTAGCTTCTGATCATGAAATTATTTGATAAAAATGAAGGTAAATATGTCTTTTGCTGCTTGTAGGAGTCATGCTAATTTTTGAAAATTTGGAGAGAAAAGTATATAGCTAATGATAGTCATTTAGAGGGAAGCACTCTCAATTGTGTGTATATATGTATATACCTCATTGACATTATATATACATGATAACATATATTATAAACTACATAATATTATATATGCAAATATGACATATATTTTGAATCATATATTTTATATATATTTAAAGACCCCATGGGCATAAATCTATATATTTATAATGTACAATATAATATATTATATAATATATATAAATATAATACATATTTTAGTTATACACAGCTGACCTTGAGCAACGCAAGGTTTAGGGGTGCCAACTGCCCATGCAGGTGAAAATCCATGCACAAATTTTGACTCCCAGAAAACTCTACTACTGTTGACTGGTAACCTTATGGAAAACATAAACAGTCAATTCACACGTATTTCATATGTCACATATATTGAATACTGTGCAATTACAGTAAAGTGAGCTAGAAAAGAGAAAACGTTATGACGAAAATCATAAGGAAGATAAAACCTAGGTACTATTCACCAGGTGGGGGACATCGCCATGGTCTTCAACCATGTCATCTTCATGTGAAGGAGGCTGAGGAGAAGCAGGAAGAGGACTGGGTCTTGCTGTCTCAGGCGTGGGAAAAGTGGAAGAAGACCCATGGATAAGCAGACCCCCACAGTTCAAACCCATGTTGGTCCAGGGTCAATTGTGTATGGTGTTGTGCCTTGCTTTTGTTGCATTCCATGACTGTCCTTGAAAGTGTGAGGTTTAATGGCTGCATAATTTCCCACGACAAAATGTCTCAAATGTATTAACCCATATCTGCAAATCTGGCAATTTCAGAAACTGCTTGTGTGTGTGTGTGTGTGTGTGTGTGTGAATGATGCCACAAGGAACAGCCTCGCACATAACTCTTTGCTTACATCCCCGATTCTTCCTGTTACCGAAAGGTGATTTCAAGTGACTAGGGGGAGGCTTGCAGGAATGCAATCAAAGCTATTTAAAAACTTGGATTATGGGTGTGAGTGCTATTTCTTCTTTTCATCTCATGGGAAAAGGTGTTGAATGTTCTATAAATGTTTGTCTTTAGCTATATATTTTCTAACTTGTCAACAATTTGCTGACTAGCAGGGGAAGATCTGGTGGCTGTTTCTGAATAACACTGGGGGCGTGTGGATGGGTGCACATTAATCCCTAACCAATCACTTGTCCAGTGGTCTAAAAACGCGGTCTGTGCACAAGAACCCTTTGTGAAAAAAGTTTTCCTTTGGAAGGCTTAGGTGAGAGGGTTGCCTGAGCCCAGGGGCCCGAGACCAGCCTGGGAAACTTGGTGAGACCTCGTCTCTACACTAAATCAAAAACAGCCGAGTGTGGTAGCGCATGCTGGTAGTTCCAGGTACTTGGAAGGCTGAGGTGGAAGGATCACCTGAGTCCAGCGGGTTGACACTGGGATGGCTGTGAGTGTGTCACTGTACTCTCGTCTGGGCAACAGAGTGAGACTCTGACTCAAAAAAAAAAGTTTTCATTGGTTCATGATAAAGGGAGAAAAATAAAGTCAACATAATATCTTTCATAAAGAGCTGAGTGTATTTAGAAATGATGGAAAAAAGACGTAGTAGGTTGTATATCTGTTAATGCCTAACTTAGCTAAAGACACAAATTGCCAGTCCTATGGTTGTGTCAAAAATTTTTCATGAAACTTTACGGGCCTATGCAGTCCCCAAATCTAGAAAAAATTTGCTCACATCATATGGGCAAGGAATGAGTAAATTGCCTTCTGTGCTACTGTTGCTGGCTGGGGGGTGTTTGATGATATTAAATGTGCAGTATCATCACATGAACTAATGATGGCACTTGTTCTCAGTCTGGACCCCACACAGAAAGTGACTTTTTACTTTGAAAGGGATTCCCAATGCCCCCTTTATCACCACAGCAACCAGAGTATGTTGGTGACAACAGAGACTACGGGTGGAACAGCACATGAGGTTATGGGGAAATTGACCAGAAAAAATCCACTTCTAAGCTAAAGAGTTAAACAGGCAGACAGTATTTTGCCAAGCATATTGGAGGGAAGCAGAACAAGCTAAATTTAAATTTAGCTTTGAGCATTTGCAGATGTAAAGAGTAAAAACTCAGAAGTGCGGGTCATGAGATGAGAAAGCAATGCCAGAGCTCGTAACACTGTGGTGGGGGGCGGGGGGCGGGAGACTGGTGTTGGAGGATACAGAGTCCACTTGAACTTGAATGCAGCAGAGGTAATACAATCAGGGGGATGGCAGAAGCAGGTTCTCTGCAGCTATTTAGGGAGGATAACAGGGAAGAGAGTTAATTGTTTATTTTTATGCCTAAGCCAATTGTGTAAGAAAATAGAGTTCGGTCTTGAGGTCTAGCGAGTCCTTATAATTATTTTCAATAACTTACACCGCCCCTGAACTGCTGTTGACCCGCAGTCCCTTATCAGCAATCCCAAAATCTGAAAAGTTCTGAAAAGCATATTTAAAAAAAGTTTGTGGCAAACTCATTTGGCGGCAGAACCTGACCTAAACCGAAGTGGGCTATTTATAGTTCTTACCATAGCTCTCTTTGTGTGAATATTCATGTCTTCTGTAGCAGAAATATTCATGTGTTTAATTACAGGTTGCTGCTTCAGATCTTGCTGGGGCTGTTAAGTCATATCTAATACATGGATCATATTACTTTTCTAAAATCTAAAAAACTTCTGAAATAGGAAACCATCTGCCCCAAAGGTTTCAGCCAAGGAATTATGGATTTGTACATTAATATACATATCCTATGCGTATGCCCCTATATACTATCAAATTTTAACAGACTGCAAGAAATGAAATATTAGAGAAATAGTTTAAGTCTCTTGTATGTCACTCTACTTACTCTTCCAATGTTCTTCCTCTTTCCTCCTCAAAATCTCCATTTTGAATATATTGATTCATAGTACGAATATGATATGTGTCAATTTTAATACACATACATGACTATTCATGCTAGTATATTGCATATGAAGACATGCACATATATACACATATATGTGCTTGTGTTCATTTGTAGTTTTAATGTGGTGTTCGTTACATGATTTTGAATGTTGATAAATAGAATCTTGCACTAATTATTTTTACTTTTTATCGATGCCTATTGATGTTAAGCCTGTTTTCGCATGCTTATTAGTCACTGATGATGTCTACTTTGGTGATGTATCTATTCAAATGCTTTATTAATTTTTTAATTGACCTGTTTACTTTCTTGTCATTGAGAACTCTTACTACAATTTCCACATAAGTTCCTTGCCAGATACACGATTTGCAAATATTCTCTTCCAATATGTGGCATGGCTTTTTATTTTCTTAGCCATGTCTTTCAAAGATCAAAGGTTTTCAGTTCTGATTAAGTTCTTTCTATCAATTTTTTATTTCTTGTCTTGTACTTTTGCTGTTGTTTTATAAATCATTGCCTAACCCATTGTCACAAAGGCTATCTCCTACTTTTTCTTCTGGACACTTAAAAGCTTCTTCTCATATACTTAAGTCTATAATCCACATCAAGTTAAATTTTTCTGTGGTGTGAGGTAACTGTCAATGTTCATTTTTTAAAATACAGATCATCTACTTGGTCTTATCATTGAAAGATTGCGATTTGTTCATTGAATAATCTTGGCATCTTTGGCAAAAAATAATTACCTACATAGTATGAGTGTATTTTTGGACACTTCATTCTATTCCATCTATTTTTTAATTCCATTTATTTATATGCCTATGCTTATTCTAATCCCACTCTGTCTTTATTACTGTACTTTTATAGTATATGCTGAAATTACAAAGTATAAATACCAGAAAGATAATTATTTTAGTTATTCTAGATTCTCTGCTTTTTCGTCTAAATTTTAGAATTGACTTGACAATTTCATTTTTAAAAATAAAGTAGCCTAAAAAGGTTTGCATTGAGGTAGCATCGAATTTCTTTGTATTTATCTAGGTCACCAACTTCTCTTTGCAAAATTTTGTAGTTTTCAGTGGTTTACTCCTAATATGTATTCATGATTTATTCCTAGTATGTAAAATGCTTTATACTGATTTTTGTGTTGAGCAAATATTCAATCATACTGCTAAATTAACTTATTAGACCAAATATCCTGTCATTTTGCTAAGTTAACTTACTAGCATCATTAATTTGTTGTTTTGTAGATTCCTTAGGATTTTCTAGGTATACCATCATCTGCAAATGAAGTTTTTATTTCACCCTTTTTGCCATGACGTGAATGCATCCTCCAAAGTTTATGTGTTTGAAACTTGGCCCCAACGTGGACGTGCCCAGAGGTGGAAACTTTAAGAGGTATTTAAGCTCAAGAGGGCACCACCCTCATGAATGGATTAATGGTATTCTCGTGGGAGTGGTTACATTATAAAAAAGTAACTTTGGCCCTCTTTTGCTGTTTCTTTGTCTCTCTCTTTCCTTCTCTTTGCCCTTTTGCCCTTTTTGATGCAGTAAGAAGACCCTCACCTGATGCAGTCCCTCTGTCTTAGACTTCCCAGCTTCCAGAACTGTGAGAAGTAAATTTCTGTTTATAAGAGATTACCCAGGCTATGGTATTCTGTTATAGCTGCACAAAGTGAACTATGACACTTTCCAATTCACATGCCTTTCTTTTTTTCTCTTCATTGCCCTGTTGCACTAAGACCTCCAATACAGTGCTGAGGAGAGGTGAAAAGAGAAGACCCCTGCTTTGTTTCTATGATAGGTGGAAAGTATTGAGCCTTTCGCCATTATGAATGATGTTAGTTGTAGGGGTCTTGTAACTGTTCTCAGTTAGGCTGAGGTTTGGTTACTAGTCAATTACTAGCTTGCTGAAGTGTCTTTTTCTGAAAATCATGTATGTATTTTGGATTTTGTCAAATACATTACGGCATCTACTGACATTATCACATTATTTCTTTTACATTTTTAAAAATCTGGTAAGTCACATTGATTCATTATTAGTTATTAAATCAACCCAGCATTATTGGGGCAAAATCCACTTAGTCATGATGTGTTACTAATTTTATATACTACTTGATTCAATTTGCTAAAATTCTGCAAGGAGTTTTTGCATCTAGGCTCAATAGACATGGATATTGATCTGTAGTTTCTTTTCTTGTGATGTCTTATCTGCTTTTGATTCATAGTTTTGGTTTTTTTAAATGAGCTGTGAGGAGTTCCTCTCTTCTCTATGTTCTGAATGAGTCTGTGTCGGGTGATAGAATTTATCTCATATGTGTTTGATTAACTTCACCCATGAAGCAATTTGGCCATGAAGTTTTTCTTTTTTTGGAAAAGTTTTTACTCATCAATGTTCTTTATATAGGACTATTCAATTAGTTACAGTTTTCTATATTAGCATAGGTCAATCTTGGGGCTCCGGTTTTCATAGTCTACTTTCTGTTCCTTGTAGTGACTTCATGGTTTTCATCACAAGAAGTTTGTAACACATCTTCATACCTGGTTGGACAGGAGCCCAATTTTATTTTCTTTAAAATTGCCTTAACTTTTATTGACTCTTTATTTTTTCATGTTAATTTTATGACATCAAGAAAAGTTCCTTGACAAGAAAAACAATTGGATTGTAACTACATTGAAATTATGCAGCAATTTGGGAGGAAACTGATATCTTCATGATATTAGTTCTTCTAATCTAAAAACCTGACTATATTTTATGTAAGTCTTCCTTTATGTACTTCAAAGACATTTTTGTTATTATTTTTATAGCTATGTGACACATCTCTTGTTAGATTATTGTTGTGTCTTATAGAATTGTTGTTACGTGAATATGATGTTTCTCTATTAGATTTTTCAGTAATTGGCTATTATTGGTAAATAAGAATGCAACTTTCTTGAATGTTGAACCTGTATAAAACAACTTTGCTTAATTATTTTTTTAATTATACTAATTTGTACAGTTTTTAAAATTATATCAATTTATTTTAAAATTTTATTGTCTAAAATTCAATAAAGCTATGCAATTTGTTTCTAAATATCACAAAAGTTGTGTATGTAGTACATTGATTTCTAATTTATTCTAAATATACATAGAGTTTTAAAAAATTTAATTGTGTTTTTACTTTTGTCTTGCTATATTTCCAGGCATATTAGGGGTAAAGGACATTGACTATACTTTTATTTAAAATTTTTAATTGGCCGGGCTCGGTGGCTCAGCCTGTAATCCCGCACTTTGGGAGGCTGAGGTGAGTGGATTGCTTGCGCCCACGGGTTTGAGACCCACCTGGGCAACTTGGCGAGACCTCATCTCTACAATAAATCAAAAAATTAGCCGGGTGTGGTAGCGCGCGCCTGTAGTTCCAGCTACTTGGAAGGCTGAGGCAGAAGGATCACTGGAGCCCAGCAG
>CAUYQG010053460.1:76-17803 GCA_963574415.1 Tarsius wallacei
GGACCGGCCGGCCGGGGTTCTCGGCCTCAGGCGGCGCGGACGGCGACGCGGCCGAGGGGCGGGGCCGGCCTGCGGGGTGGGGCGCGGGACCCCCGCTCCACCCGGCCGCACCCCGCCAGGCCGCGCCCCGCCCCGCCCGGCCCGGGCGCGTGCCGTGGGGACGGTGACTCACGCCCCGGCCATCTGCGGCGGGGACCCAGCCCTCCTGCCCCGGGACGTGCGAGAGGCGGGCCTCGGAGGCCAGGGTCCCGCCGCCGCTGCCCGCAGCCCTTTCCTCTCCGCTGTGGCCCCGGGGCCGCCGGGTTTGGAAGCTGTGGCTGTGAACACGTGTGGCTGTGTGTGAGTGGCTCGTGGGAGTGTGTGTGTGCGTACGAGTGCGTGGGACTTGAGAGGGTTAAATGTGAGTGTGTATCTCGTGTGACTGTGTGGGTGTGAAGTGTGCACATTTAATGTGCAAGGGCGTGAGAGTGTGTGGAAGGATGTATGTGAGTGGGGGATGTGCATGAAAGTGTGTGTTCTTGTGTTTACACATGTTTTAGCAACAGTGAGATGACACCGTGACGCTGGGACGTCAGTGCCTAGCTGGCAGGCTCCCAGCTATGCTGGGTTCTCCCGCTAACCCAGTGAGCTGTGCTGTGGCCCTCACACACTTGTGGGATGGTGCCCTTAGCCCCGTTAGCCCAGTACGACCTAAGTTTGGCCACCTTCCCTCCCACAGCGCCACCTGAGGGAGTCTGTTCCTCTGGGGCTCCAAAGTCCATCCTCATGCTGTCACTTCTGGGCTGGCCCTTGGGCCTCCCTCCCCCCCAGGCTACCTCCTCTCTCCTATTTCTCAGAAAGTTATCTTCAGATAGATATAGTGTACAAAACAACAAAACAGGCTGGCTGTAGGGGTTCACACCTGCAATCTTAGCACTTTGAGAAGCCGAGGTGAGAGAATCGCTTGAGCCCCAGAGTTCGAGATCATCCTGGGCGACATAGTGAGACCTCTTTACAAAAAAAATCAGCCAGGTGTGGTGGCACATGCCTGTAGTTCCAGCTACTTGGAAGGTTGAGGCAGAAGGATCCCCTGAACCCAGCAGATTAAGGCTGCAGTAGCCGTGAGCATGCCACTGCACTCCAGCCTGGGCGACAGAGTGAGACTCCAATTCAAAAACAATAATAACAATAATATATTAGTTGGGTATGGTAGCATACACCTGAGGCTGACACAGGAGGATTGCCTGAGCCTGGGAGGTTGTGGTGAGCTGGGATTTGCCACTGCACTCCAGCCTGGGACAGACTGAGAGCCCAGCTCAAAACAAACAAACAAAAAGAACCCTAGCCGGGCTCAGTGGCTCAGCCTGTAATCCCGCGCCTTGGGAGGCTGAGGTGAGTGGAATGCCTGAGCCCGCGGGTTCAAGACCCGCCTGGGCAGGCGAGACCTCATCTCTACAATAAATCAAAAAAAAAATCAGCCAGGCGTGGTAGCGTGTGCCTGTAGTTCCAGCTACTTGGAAGGCTGAGGTGGAAGGATCGCCGGAGCCCAGCGGGTCGAGGCTGCGGTGACCGGGAGCAGCCACTGCACTCCAGTCTGGGCAACAGAGTGAGACTCCAACTCAAAAAAAAATAAAACTAAAAACAATAAATAAATAAAATAAAAAAAAAAAGAACCCTAGCTGGCCGGTCCCCGCGTTTGGAGGGGTGTAAGTGGGGGCGGGCTTGTTCCCTATCTGGGAGTCAAATGTGGACACCTGGAGGTTGTCGCTCCCGCGCCGCGGGGGGGGGGGGGGGCCGCCCCCCCCCCCCCCGCCACATTCTCTGGCCCAGGGTCACTGGGCATGGGAAAGCTGGCACAGGAAGCCTGGCACTGGAGGATTCAGCCCAGCAACCCTCCACCTCCACCCTAGGCACCTGCCTCCTCTCGCTGGTGCTAGAGGCTCCTCCTTGGGGAACCAGGCAAAAGACCTTTTGGCCTGGGTGCTTTCTTATGAAAGTGTGGCCCAGCTCAACACTTTGGGGTACATTAAGACCCCAGGCAGCCTTGCCAGGGTGAACCTGTGGGCATCACCCCAGCCTCCATGTAACATCTTGCCCATTTTCCCCAGGAAGTATCCTTCTCCATTGTTGACAGGTCTTGTGGCTCTGAGGCCTCCCTGGCCACCACCCCAGCCCTTCCCTGCTCATCCCTGCAGTGCTTCTTACCTTCCAGTTGACTTTGGATCTGTTGCATATCCGCAGCACCTGGCTTCCGGGACAAGCAGCCCCCTGTGAGGGGCAGAGCGAGCCCTGTCTGGGAGTTGGGAAACCTTCACCCATCTCTCAACCTCATCTCTCCAGGGTGAATGGGGATGGCTGGGATCCCCACTTGATCCAGAATGCCCCCAGCACACTGTGCTAGACCTCCTGGCAGAGGCTCCTGAGGTCTGCAAGAGGCCTGCTGAGGGCTGGTGCACTAGGCATCTTATCTGGGATATGCAGGCCCCAGAGGAGGCCTCCTCCCACACGTTGGGGGGCCCACCCCAGGGCTTGGCTCTTGAGTCTGCCAGCAACCTGAGGAGGACGTCAGGGGCTTGGGACTGTGGCATCTGTCTCCCAGCCTGGCCATGAGTAGTCAGCAGCCCTGACAGGCTCACCCCAGGCTTTCCCACTGCCCTGCATCTCCGTGGACCCTCCTCCTGGGGTACCTTCCCTCACAGCTCCCAGCTGAGCCAGGAGTCTGGCCCCCCTCCCCCACTGGAGGACTTCCTCTGCTTCCTCCCACTTCCTCCCACTTATAACGGGACCAGGAGGGAGAGGGACACTCAGATCCTGGATGGGACCACTGGCTGGCGATAGGCAGTGGGCAGGTAAGCAAGTTGGTCAGCTGGTTTGTCCAAGCCCCAGGGCAGGGAGCTGGCACTTGGGAGGACCAGTCCTGTCTGGTCATGGGTCTTGGCAGGTCTCTCTGCCCATCGCAGGCCTGGCCTGGCCTGGCACAGTGGATGCCAGGGTCCCAGTGGGGAATTTCAGGGGGTGGGCAGCTGGGCAGAGCATCCTGTGGGAGAGGGGCAGAGCTGTGTAGCCCCTCGCTGTGGTGGTGAGCTGGGGGCTCCCTGGAGACACCCTGTGTCCCTCTTTTCCATATTATCAGAAGTAAGACAGGTGGGTAGTAGGCTCCCTGGTCAGGGCCTGGGAGGCAGCGGCCCCTAGGCCCCCCAGGTGGCTGGGGCAAGTTGTGTATGCAGTACAGCTGAGGAGGTGCTGGGGTGAGACTTGGCCTCGTCTGCCTCCTGTTTACTGGACCCACTGCTGGTGGGTGGGAGTGGTGTCGGGAACTAGGACAGGGGCAGAGCCTGTTCTCGCTGTGTTGGTGGAAACATGGAGCACCCACTCTTCGTGAGTCTGGCAGGGTCTCTGACTGGAGGTGAACCCTTTGCTCCTCCACTGCTCCTGGCCAGGGCGCACCCTCTCCTCTACCCTTTTCTGTCTTCCCCACTGGCTTGAGCTCCTCAGGGGTGGGACTTGGCCTGTGTCCCCTTCATCAGACATGGGCAGGGGTTTGTGGATTGAACAACTGACAGTTACAGTCTGCCTGCAGCTGCCTCCTAGATAAGAATTTTTTACATAAAAAAGTCCACTTCTCAGCTGGGCACAGTGGCTCATGCCTATAATCCCAGCACTTTGGGAGGCTGAGGTGAGAGGATTGCCTGAGCTTACAGGTTCGAGACCAGCCTGGGCAACTTGGCGAGACCTCATCTCTAATAATAATAAATCAAAAAAATTAACTGGGTGTGGTGCCAGATGCCTGTAGTTCCAGCTACTTGTAAGGCTGAGCTGGAAGGCTCGCCTGAGCCCAGCTGCTTGACCGTGATTGTGCCCCTGCACTCCAGCCTGGGTGACAAAGTGAGACTCCGACTCAAAAAAAAAAAAAAAAATTCCACTTCTCTTTCAGTGGTCAGAAGGTATCCCTGGGCTCAGGTCTGTCACCTGAGCCTTGGTTTCCTCACGTGAAATTGGTGAGTGATGGCACCTCTCTCCCTCACTGCTTGAAGTATAATGGAGATAATAGAAGTAAAGAGGCTCTGCTTTCCCTGTGAAGCCTCCTGTTGGGAGCAGACCCTGGAAGGAAGGCCACTGACAATGATCCACTGCCCATAGTGAGCCTGTCCCTCTGAGCAGTGCTTGAATCCTGCCTCACCTCTGGGAGGTGGGTATTTCCATCCTAGACCAGGCACCAGGCCCACCTCCAAGTCCTGTGTTCTGGGAGGGCAGTGGGTTTTTCAGACAAACAGGATGGGCTGTGCCCCACCCTCACCTGGGAGGAGTCTGGACTCTTGCCCTGGTTCTGAAAACTTCCAGGCAAAAACAGCAACTGGGAGGCTGAGAGCTTGTCCCTTCACCAATTCACCCCACAAGTATTCATTGAGTGCTTGTTGCACTGCGTGCTGGGGATACGGCAGGGGTGGGATACCCACAGATGCTGGAATTTCTGCTCCAGGGTTACCTGTGAGTAATGTCGGGAGCAGCGCCTGGATAGGCAGAAGCTTTTGGAAAGGGCCGAGGCCAGCCTACGGGAACTCACCATTGGAGCTGCTGGTGGCATATGAGTATCTTTTTCTTGGCCTAGCACTTCCTGCAGCCTGGCATTTGTGGGCTTAGGGCAAGTGAGGGATGTGGAATGAGCAACAGAAACTCAGAAGCCCAAATCCAGCCTCCACTCTGGGCTTCTCTGGGCCTCTTCTGTCCCCTTGTTTGTCAAATGGGGAACAAGGTTATTCTACCTCCCACCGCTGTGGGAGTCAGGAAATGTAGGGGAAGGGGTTTTGCAGGCTGTGCAGCCGCTGCAGGTTCAGGAGTCCCAAACTTGGCTGTGCACTTAAATAGCTGTGCCGGGGGTCAGGAAACAACTCCAGGGAGCACCAAACATGACTCTGTTTGACTCTTAAGGTCATGTAATTTCATCTCCAGGGCTCCCAACAATAGTGATTTCCTGCAAATGTGACTTCACCCAACTTTTTCCCTAAACAATATTCCATGCATGTGGTTTTTTTGATTGACATGGGAAAGGTTTGTAGCAAAGGAATTACAGAATAGTCCTCACCCCCAGGGAGATTATAGAGGGGACCAGGGGCTGTGAAGAGTCCTTGAAGGACCTGGTTAACTAGGGACGGGCCCGTGAGAGAAGATCTAACATTGGAGCTGGGCTCTGAAGGGTAAATAGGAGTTTGCTGGTTGGACAAGTGCTGAGAAAGGGCATTTGGGGCCAAAAGGAGAGTGTATGCAAACATCTGAAGCAAGATGGGCTTGGCATTGAGGGAGCAGGGAGCCAGGAGGTGAGTCCAGAGTTGGGACCATAGAGTAAGTGCCTTCATTTGAGGCAGTAGGGAGCCATGGTGAATATTTGAGGAGGGGATGGAGCCACTTGTTGGTTTGGGCTACCAGGGCTGGAGGCAGATGCTCAGGCCTTCATGCAGGATTCAGGATATTAGTTGGGCTTAGGCTCTGACAGGCATGGAGAGGGCGCCTGTCCTGGGTGGTGATGCAGGACAAACAGGGCTTTGGGCTGGACAGGCGTGTGTCACCTTGGTGAGTCATGTGATCTCTAAGGACAGTGATAACAGTGGCCTGTGTTGTCATGAGTGGCTGACTTTAGTGTAGATTACAGCAGGTTCTCTGGGCTTCAGTAACGTGGTGAATATCACCACACCTATGGCCTAGAGTTGAGGTGGGGACTATTCTGGGAACCCACAGCCCATATGGAGCAGTGCCAGCTCAGGGGCATTGGCCATTGTGTGCCTTTTCCCAACCTCGCCAGCCCAAGGTGGGACCTGGGAGGCAAAGTGTCTTTCCTGGGGTCCTGAGCTGGGACTCAGACTCATTTTCTCTGATCCCAGCGTCCACAGCTGCCTCCCAGGGCTTTAAATGGAGTCCCAGGATGAGTGAAATGCCTGCATGGTGCCTGGGACATGGCAGTTGTTGGCTAAATGGGTGGTGGCTAGGTGGCCCTGGGCATGGGCATGCGTGGGCCAGGCACCTGCAGCCCTTCCTTTTATACCCATCATTGCATACTGGCCTTGTGGAGAGAGCCCTTGGCTGCAGCCAGCATGGAGGCCTAGGCTGGGGGAGGCATTTTGTTTGGAGCCCAACAAAGGACTTGTAACTGTAGCTGGGCAGCTTGAAGTGGCTGGGCCAGTTGTGGCCAGGACCAGGCCTGGGGTGAGATCTTAGCACCCCTGCCTTTCTAGCTCCAGTTGGTGATGGCTCCAGGAGGGGCAGAAAAAGCTCTCATGTGAGCCCGCACCTCCCAGGTCATAGACCCCTCCGTGACCTGGGCCCCTGTCTCATCGCATATCACAGCTCCCTAGTAGGTGGGCTGGGCAGCGTGACTCACTCTCCTATAGACTGAACATGAGGCTCGATGGAGCACCCTCCCCAAGGTGTTGGAGCAAGTCCTGGCAGGACTTCCAGAAAGGGAAGGGGCAGTGTTAGCCTTTATAACTGTTTTTCTTGGCCCAGGATCTAAACTAAAACCATATGTCACATTCAGTGGTTCTGTATCTTTAGCCTCTGTGCTAGTTTCCTAGGACTGCCATAACACATTGTCACACACCAGGCAGCTGAAAACAACAGAGATGTACTCACTGTTCTGGAGGTGAGAAACCTGAGAGTGAGGTGTTGGCAGAGCTGTACTCCCTCCGAAATTGGGGAGGGCCCTTCCTCCCTCCTCCCCTCCTCCTGTGTCTGGTGGCTGTCAGCACCTCTTGACGTCCTTGACTTGTGGCTGCATCACTTCAGTCTCTGCCTGTCTTCATGTGACCATCTCCTGTGTCTTCTCCTCTTTCTCTTTTTTTTTTTGAGTCGGAGTCTCACTCTGTCACCCAGGCTGGTCTCGAACACCTGGACTCAAGCAGTCCTCTCGCCTTGGCCTCCCAAAGTGCTGGGATTACAGGCTTGAGCTACTGTGCCTGATCAAGAATTTAGGCTTTAATTTACATTTTAGGCTTAAGTTTAATTGGAATCTTAATGTCCTCCAAATGTAATAAAACTTTGACGATCGTGAGAAATATTAACAGAAACCAGTGGAAATCCTACTTCCATTCTTCCACACAGTCAGCTGAATAAAATGGAAGGAAAACAGAGAAGAAAAATAGTGGAAGAAGGCAAAAAAGGTCAAGGAAAACTGTTTCAAAAAATTTCAGTAGGAAATACAAATAAGCTCTAAGGATATAAGCTCCATAAGATTATGAAATTTGTCTGCTTTGTTCACTGATGTATCCCAAGCACCGAAAACAGGGCCTAGTACGTAGTAGGTGTTCATTAAGTATTTGAGGAATGGGTGAGTGAATGGCTAGTTCAAGAGTGCCCCAGGCTGAGGATAAGGAGCTCATTCCCGTGGGTGGAGGAGGGTGCCGTGGGAACGCAGCTTCCCTGGCAGTTGTTGCAGACACTGTATTCCGTTTGCTTTTCTTTCTTCTCACTGCTTCCTTCTTTCGCTATGAGGTGTTCCTAGTGTTTCTTGTAGTTTGGTGTCTTTTTTTGGGGGGAGTGTCAAACTCTCACTCTATTGCCCAGGCTGGGGTGCAGTGGCACAGTCATGGCTCTTTACAGCCTTGACCTCCTAGGCGGAAGAGCTCCATCTTCCTAAGCCTCCTGAGTAGCTGGTACTACAGTCGTGTGCCATCACGCTGGCTGGTTTTAAAAATTTTTTTGTAGAGATGAGGTCTTACTATTTTGCCCAGGCTGGTCTCGAACTCCTAGTCTCAAAGAATCCTCCTGCCTCAGCCTCCTAAAGTGCTGGGATTACAGGTGTGAGCCACTCTACCCGGCCTGTAGCTTGGTGTCTTAGTCCATTTAGGCCACTGTAACAAATGCTGTAGCCTGAGTGGTTTATAAAACCAGAATTTTACTTGTTCCAGTTCTGTAAGCTGGGAAGGCCAAGATCGTGGCACTGGCAGGTTCAGTATCCGGTGAGGGCCTTTTTTCTGGTTCCTAGATGGAACCTTCTCACTCTAACCTCAAATGTTGGAAGGAGCCAGGAGTCTCTATCGAGACTCTTTCATAGCTGGGCTCGGTGGCTCAGCCTATAATCCCACACCTTGGGAGGCTGAGGTGAGTGAATTTCCTGAGCCCGCAGGTTCGAGACCCCCCTGGGCATCTTGGCAAGACTTCATCTCTACAATAAATCAAAGCATGCCTGTAGTTCCAGCTACTTGGAAGGCTGAGGCAGAAGGATCGCTGGAGCCCAGCAGGTCGAGGCTGCGATGGCCAGGAGCGGCCACTGTACTCCAGCCTGGGTGACAGAGTGAGACTCCACTCAAAAAAAAAAAAAAAGACTCTTTCATAAGGCATTAATTCTATTCATGAGGGCTCTACCTCCGTGACCTAATCACCTCCCAAAGACCTCATCTCTTAGTACTTTCACTATGGAAGTTAGAATTTCAGCATATGAATTTGGTTTTTCTTGGAGGGGGGAAACACATGAACATTCACACCATAGTAATTAGTGACCTGTAACTTCTGCCCTACCTTAGACCAGTATGTTATAAAAAATGGTAGGTAAAGGAGATAAATTCAACACTGCTCCTAGCACCTTTTATGGTCCAGTTGAAAGGACAAAGACAACCAACATTTCATGAGCAGAATCTTGTGAATTGTAATCTTACAGAGACTTCCACATCTTTAAAGATTTAAAATCTTTATGTATTTGCATTTCTTGTCTGCTTATAGATTCCAGCCTATAATTCAACTGCTTGCTATCTTGCAAGAAGATACTGTATTTGATTTTTGAAAGCTTATCAGAAGATTGAGTAAAATGATTCAGTGTTTTGCCCTAGCTTGTGTGTCAAATAAAATTGAGTTAATCATGAAGTCATCATAGATAAAACAGACTTTTTTTTTTTGAGTTGGAGTCTCACTCCGTTGCCCAGGCTGGAGTGCACGCTCACAGCTACCGCAACCTCGACCTGCTGGGCTCAAGCGATCCTTTTGCCTCCGCCTTCCAAGTAGCTGGAGCTACAGGTGTGCACTACCACACCCAGCTAATTTTTTTGTTTTATTATAGAGATGAGGTCTCACCAAGTTGCCCAGACTGGTCTCAAACCCCTGGGCTCAGGCAGTCCTCGTGCCTTGGGCTCTGAAAGTGCTGGATTACAGGCTTGAGCCACCACACTTGGCCTAAAACAGACTTCTTTCTTAATGTCCTTTCTGTTGCTTTCTTGCTCCACCAGCGTCAGAGGAAGGCCATAGCAATGAAGTTCCTTTCAGCTCCTTAGGGATGGGTTTGCCAGATTTAGCAAAACACCTATGTTTTATTTAGCAACTAAACCCATATGTTATAAAAATACAGTATGCTCATTTACATTTGAATTTCAGATAAACAGTTTTTTTAGTATGTGCAGGGCATATTTATGTTAAAAATTACATCCTGTTTATCTGAAATTCAGCTTGAACTGGGTGTTGTATATTTTATCTCGCAACTCTACTTAGGGGTCTGAGAAACATAAAACGGAAACTCGCAGCTGATTCTTTCTGCAAATGTCTTGGCTCTGCAGTGCCTGGCTAGATTTTTTTTTTTTCTAGTTTATTTATAAACTAACCAGAGCAGGTGAAGAAGTAAAAATGACACCTTGATAGTTAGAAAGTAGATGTGCTACTTTGATCACAAATACCTTAACATTGAACCAGTAGGCCTGTTGTCTTGCCTGGGCCTCTTGTGGTATATTAATTGGTAAGCATCTTGTTTAACTCAAAGAGATCTGAAAATCAAGAAAACATGTAGTTTAATGATGGTCATAACGGGGAGGTGTGCAACAAATCAGTGTATTGTGTTATTCTAGGATGAAAAGGAGAAACCCAGAAGAATTTTATGAGTCAAATGAAAGGATAAAATAAAGATTTATAAATTTTCTAAACTTAATTGAATTAATGGGAGGAGTAAAGAAAATCGGTGGCAGATGTTTCTGGCAGAACCTTAGTATAACCACCTCCCTTAGGTGCCCTTTCTGTGCAGTACAAGTAATGAGAAAAAGCCTAGAGCCTTTTCCTCCATCCTGACAGGGCAACCCAAGATGAAACTAGGTTTTGACCTTTACAAGCCTACATGCCAGAGGATAGAATATTATGCCTTTGAGATCCACCACAATACTGCAGCAGAAAAAGCAAAAGTTAACAGGTGTATTAAGTTTTGATTAGGACCAAGTTCTTATGAATGCAGGCTCTAGGGTATGTGATGTAGGTTGGAATCTCAGCTCTGCTCCATTCTAGCTGTGTGGAAAGCTATGCAACTGTAACTGTACTTTCTCATCTGTAAAATGGGCATAGAAAAACTCTGTCACATATGGTTGGAGGGTACAGTGGCTCACGCCTGTAATCCCAGCACTTTGGGAGGTGGAGGTGAGATAATTGCTTGAGCCCAGGGTCTGAAACCAGCCTGGGCAACATGGTGAGACCTCGTCTGTATAATAAATAAACAAATAAATTAGCCGGGCATGGTGGTGCGTGCCTGTAGTTCCACCTAGTTGGTAGGCTGAGGCAGAAGGATCATCTGAGCACAGCAGGTGAAGGCTGTGGTAGCCGGGAGCATGCCACTGCACTCTAGTCTGGGAGACAGAATGAGCTGACTCTAGCAAAAATAAATAAATAAACAAGTAAATAAATAACATATGGTTGTTGTGAGCATTAAATTAATCTATCCGTCTATCTAAAATATAACAAAAGCATTGCCTGGTATATAATAAGCACTCAATAAATGTTAAGAAGATGCTGGAGAAGGAATGAAAAATGTAAGGTATGTTTTTCTTTTGCCTTAATGGAGCTTAAAGTCTAGCCAGCATTACCTAGTAGAAGTTTCTATGATGATGATGTTTTACAGTAGCCACTAGCCACATGTAGCGATTGAGCACTCGAAATGTGACTACTGCAACTAAGAAGTGGAATTTTTAATAGCTCCTGTAGTTTTTAATGATTACCATAATAGACAGTGCAGGTCAGACAGTCATGTTGGATGGTTCAGAAATGTAGCTCAGTAACTACTTTCTGATATGCCAACTTCACTTGTCCTGCTTGTATGTTTCTTCATTGTAGCTTTCAGCTAGTATCTGAAGTTACAGTATTTTTGAGTGGGGTTATCCATAGGTTGATTATTCAAATTCTTACCGGCAATCTGAGCCTTTTAAAATACAAGGGCAATCCCGTTGTGCATTCCTAGGAATACATCTGATTATCCTTTCTCTTTCTAGATCTTCAGCTTTTTCCTTGTGACTAGATATTATCAATTAACATTTAAATCCGTTAAGAGTTAGCTATCCAAAACAAGAATAACTCCTGAATCCTGCAAAGCCCTCCAGCCTCCATTCTGCCCATCACCTCTCTCTTCTTGTTCTCAGCTAAACTCCTTAAGTTAGTGATGTTCACCATCCATGTTTTTTTCACAGTTCCTCCTCAGTCTACTCTGGTCTGGTTCTACTCCCACCCCTGTTGAAATGACCTTAACCACTCATCAGTGACTTTCTTTTCATCAATCTAATGGACATGTTTAATCTTATTTTTCTTAATCTCTCAACATAGCAAAACACTTCCTCTCTCTTGAAATGTCCTCTTCCTTTGGCTTTTCTGATGCCACATTCTCCTGTTTTCCTCTTTTTTTTTTTTTGAGTTGGAGTCTCACTCCATCACCCAGGCTGGAGTGCAGTGGCATGCTCATGGCCTCCCCAGCATGGACCTGTTGGGTTCCAGCAGGCCTTCCGCCTCAGCCTTCCAACTACAGGTGCGTGCTGCCATGCCTGACTAATTTTTGATTTATTGTAGAGAAGAGGTCTCACCAAGTTGCCCAGACTGGTCTCGAACCCACGGGCTCAGGCAATCTACTTGTCTCAGCCTCCCAAAGTGCTGGGATTACAGGCTGAGCCACTGAACCTGGCCTTTTCCTCTGTTTTAACTGGCTGTTCCTTCTTATTCTCTTTTGCTGACATCACCTCTTCAACTCACTCTTTAAATTCTGAAATTCCTTAGGACATTGGCTTCAGCCTTCTCTTCCTATGCTACAATATCTCTCTACTACAATAGAGAAAAATACAGATTTAAGACAATCCTTGTCACAGATTGTCATATAAGCATAAAAAACCTCCCGTTTGTATCTTCTTACTGTGGATTCAGACCCAACCCATACAACCAGCATCTGTGTTAGTTGCATCCAGTTGGATGTCCCACAGTCACCCTTTTTTCTCTTTTGAGTTGGAGTCTTACTCTGTTGCCCAGGCTGGAGTGCAGTGGCACACTCATGACTACCACAGCCTCGACCTGCTGGGCTCAGGCGATCCTTCCACCTCGGCCTTCCAAGTAGCTGGAACCACAGGTACACACCACCACACCCTGCTACTTTTTTGATTTATTGTAGAGATGAGGTCTTGCCAAGTTGCCCAGGCTAGTCTTGAAACCCTGGACTCAGGCAATCCTCTTGCCTCTGGCTCCCAAAGTGCTGGGATTATAGGCGTGAGCCACTGTGCGTGGCTATAGTCACCCTTTAACATGTCTAAAGTTACTTATGCTCTTTTCCATCCAAAACACTTCTCTCCTATCTCAATAATTGGTATCACCATTCTACTCATTTGCCCATGAAATTTTTTTTAAAACTTGCCATTACTAGGTATGAACCTTCTTTCTTTTTTTCTTTTTCATTCATCCTGTTAGGCACTTTATGGACCCTTCAATCAAAAGATTTACATCTTTTTTTCAACTTTGGAAAATTTTCTCTCCTATTGCATTTCTGTCCCCTCTATTCCCTGGTTTTCTGCTATTGCCTTCTAGAACCCTTATTGGTTGGATGTCAACACTTCTGGATCCAGCTACGTATATCTCCTAGCATTTTATTCATACATATCAACTCTTAGCTCTCTTGTGCTGAGTTTGAGAGAATTCTTCAACCTGATTTTCCAAACTGCTATTCCCCTATTAGCCCTATCTTTTCCATCTTTCGTTCCCTCAACTGAGATTCTTCTTTTGAATTATATTTTATTTCCAAGGTCTCGACTGATTCTTTTAATAATAGCCTGTTCTTATAATAATGGCCTACAGTATTTTTCTGCAACTCCCATTGAAACGGTTATACTTCTTCTTTTTTTTTTTTTTTTAAAGAGACACGGTCTCAGGCTGGGTGTGGTAATGCACGCCTATAATTCCAGCACTTTGGGAGGTCGAGGCAAGAGGATTGCCTGAGCCCAGGGATTCAAAACCAGCCTGGGCAACATGGCGAGATCTCATTTCTATAATAAATTAAAAAAAAATTAGCTGGGTGTGGTGGCACATGCCCGTAGTTCCAGCTATTTGGAAGGTTAAGGCAGAAGGATTGCCTGAGCCCAGCAGGTCGAGGCTGCAGCGGCTGTGAGTGTGCCACTGCACTCCAGTCTGGGCCACAGAGTGAGGCTCCAGTTCAAAAAAAAAGAGACAAGGTCTCGACATGTTGCCTACGCTGGACTCAGACTCCTGGTCTCCAGTGATCTTCCCTGTCTCAGCTTCCTGAGTAGCTGGGATTACAGGCGTATACCATCACACGCAACTTCTATTGTGCTTCTTTAATGTCTCCTGCTTTCTTAATTATTTCCTTGAGTTTTGATACTTTTGTCTGTTGGGTCTGGTTCCTTTGTGTGTGTGTGTTCGTGCATGCATGTGTGTGTTTAATATTCCAATTTTAAGGAATGAACATCTTCTTTTTTTTTTTAAAGATAACCTGCTTGGTTGTCCATTACTGTCATTTTTGCATGCCATAACCTGTCCCAGAACTGTGGGGGAGGAGTGAGATGTGGGGGCAAGAATGTCAGCAACTCCTCTCTTAGCAGAGGTCCTCCTTGTTTTCCCTGGGTGTGGGCAGCTACCTGGGTGCTTCCCTGGTTCTCATCTCCCAGGCCCACACTTACTCTTTTAGCCTGTATAAACATGGCTATGCTATGTGCTACTTATTACTGAGGGCTACCAGAGGATCAACCTGCCTGTCTGCTCCTCATGCGTTTCCCTGAGCAACCTCTTTGGTTACCATGGGGCCCTAGTTGCTCATAATCTAGGCCCTTGCATTTCTCACTTCCAATACCTCTGAGCTTGGAGCATACCCAGTGTATTTCCACCTTTAGCTACAGACCTCTCCTATCTGCGAGACTGTGATTTCATCTTGTAATCAAACCCAGCCTGCGTCCATTCTTTTTTCCTTTATACTCTTGAAAATTCATTCTTTGCTAGGGATTTGAGGAGGGAGGGAGAAGCAGGCAACATGTTCTTGGGCCCCAATTTGATCTATTATTCAATTCATGATCTTGGTCATGTTTTTGTTTTTACTGATCCTTTAAGTCTAAAAAGAATTTGTTTCCTTTGTAAGCCTTTATAATTCTTTCGTTATGAGATATGATATGCTTTGTTTTTTTAGCATACTGGGACCCAAAAGTTTTTACAGCCTATGATGTATTTCGTGTAAGTCTAATCACATCTGAGCTTATCGTACGGGAGGTAGAAACTCAACGGAATGGAATCAAGGCTATCTTTGATCTGGAAGGTTGGCAGTTTTCTCATGCTTTTCAAATTACCCCATCTGTAGCCAAGAAGATTGCTGCTGTACTTACAGTAAGTATATATTTTAACTGTTAGGTATAATACTTCCAGTAATAGTTCACAATTTCTTATGTGTTAAAGAGCAACAGTATATTTATTAGAAACTTAAATAAAATTTTAGAAATGACCCATAGAATTCAATAATGCTAAGAGGAAGCAAAGTGTTATTAGTTTATGCAAAAGGTTGCAACTGTAAAAATATGTTCAAAATTTAGTAACCACATAATTTATACATTTTAACAATATGTGGTGACTTTGTCATTAAAATGTTTTTCCTAAATTAAAAAATTGACTCACAAATACTTACAGCAATGGCACAATAACATGTAACCTAATTCTTGGTAGGAAAATATTGATATAGGTTTTTTTAAAATAAATCAAAAGATTTTTTAAGATGGTTATCATCTTTGACCCAGTAATTCTACTTCTGGGAACATAGAAAGCCTTTACCTAGTACAGACTTCGTATATAAGAATAATAGCTTACTGTGTGCTGGGTACTTTGTCACATGTTTTAAGTGCATTGCCTTTTAATGCTCATACTGAGCCTATGACATATTGTTTTTTCCATTTTACACATTAGCAAACTATGTCAGAGAGTTGCTATAGCAATGCCTAGGCACACACAGTTTGTCAAGTGAAGTGAGGATTCCAGTCCAGGCCATCTGAATGTGAAAGTTGTGCTTATAACCATCACTTCTGCTATACTGCAGATACTTACAAGCAGCATCACTTCTAGTAGAAGAACATTAGAAACAACTTATTTGTCCAGAAATAGCAAAATGCTTACTTAAATTATGTTACAGTCACTTGATAAGTTATTGTAACAATAGTAAAACATGATATTTATTTTAAAAAACTGCCATATGTCAGTGGAACAAAATAGGTTGCATACTACTTCAACAGCATATTAGCATTTATGGTTAAAATAAAATGCACAGAAGGGATGTGGAAGGAAAAGCCCCAAATTAATTATACATCTCTAAAAGCTATGCACAGAAAAAAAAAGAACTTTGCATAAAAGTGCCTTGAAAGGAAAAGTTTCTATAATAGCAGCATCACTTTTGGGTAGGGAAACTATTTTTTTCTTTCATTTTCTGATTGTTTAAGTTTTCTAAACAAGCCTATATTATTTTGAGGCTAAAGGTGTATAACAATTCAAAAGTTTAAAAACGGGCCAGGTGCAGTGGCTCAGGCATGTAATCCCAGCACTTTGGGAGGCTGAGGCAGGAGGATAACTTGAGTCCAGGAGTTGGAGACCAGCCTAGGCAACATAGAGAGACCTTGTCTCTACAAAACATCAGAAAATTAGCTGGGTGTGGTGGCATGTCTGTAGTCCCAGCTACTCAGGAGGCAAGGCAGAGGGATCACCTGAGCTCAGGAAGTTGAGGCTGCAATCCGTGCCACTGCACTCCAACCTGGGTGACAGAGTGAGACCCCAACTCAAAAGAAAAACAAAACAAAGTTTAAAAATGTATGTTTATTGTACTATTTTAAAAATCTTTATGAAAGTTTTTTTTCAAAATAAAAATTATGGGAAAAAATTAAATATAGATGACCAAATGACCCATTGGTTCCTTAAGAAAACATTTATATGTGAAAGGAATTTTCTGGTGAAAAGTGTACAGGTATTTCTTTTTTTTTTTTTTGAGTTGGAGTCTCACTCCATTGCCTAGGCTGGAGTGCAGTGGCATTCTTCCGGCCACTGCAGCCTCGACCTGCTGGGCTCAGGCGATCCTTCTACCTCAGCCTTCCAAGTAGTCGAAACTACAGGTGCACACTACCACGCCTGTCTAATTTTTTGATTTATTGTAGAGACGAGGTCTCACCATGTTGCCCAGGCTGGCCTCCAACCCACTGGCTCAGGCAATCCCCTTGCCTCGGCCTCCCAGAGCGCTGGGATTATAGGCTTGAGCCACCGCTCCTGGCCCAGGTATTTCTTAAGGTACTTTGCCTAAGCCATAAGGAAAAACTTAATTAAATACTTTTTTTCTTTTTTGAGTTGGAGTCTTACTGTGTCACCCAGGCTGGAGTCAGTGGCACAATTACAGCTCACTGCGGCTTGTACCTCTTGATCTCAGGTGATCCTTCCTCTTCAACCTCCTGAGTAGCTGGGACTACAGGCATGTGCTACCATATCTGGTTGATTTTTTGATTTTTTTTTTTTTTTTTTTTATAGAGACAAGGTCTCACTCTGTTACCCAGGCTGGTCTTCAACTCCTGGGCTCAAGACGTTCTTTTACCTTGACCTCCCAAAGTGCTGGGATTATAGGTGTGCACCACCTCAATTGGCTGGAAAAACCTACTTGGAGATCTGTTCTTCATCTAGTGACAGTGAATTATAAACCAGGCTTTTGTGTTGATGGAATAAATACGTTTGAAAGTAAAATCCCACTTTAGGTACTGCTATAAGTTTAGCAAAGACTTCTCATTAGAAATAAGATTGTAATATTTATTTACATTTTGTTGTTAAGAAAATGTTTTTCTTTATTTTCAAAAGGATTCCTTTCCATTGAAAGTTCGTGGCATCCATTTGATAAATGAACCAGTAATTTTCCATGCTGTCTTTTCCATGATTAAACCATTCCTGACTGAAAAAATTAAGGAACGGGTGAGTAAAAATATTCAAGTCCCTGTTCCTCTACAGTAAACATTTCAATCCTTTTTCATTTCAAGATTGCCTTGGCTGGGCTTGGTGGCTTAGTCTGTAATCCCAGCACTTTGGGAGATGGAGGCGAGTGGATTGCCTGAGCCTGTGGGTTCAAGACTAGCTTGGGCAACATGGCGAGACCTCATCTCTACAATAAATAAAAAAATTAGCCAGGCATGGTAGCACGCACCTGTAGTTCCGGCTACTTGGAAGGCTGAGGTGGAAGGATCGCCTGAGCCCAGCAGGTCGATGCTGTGGTGGCTGTGAGTGTGCCACTGCACTCCAGCCTGAGCAACAGAGTGAGACTCTGATTAAAAAAAAAAGATTGCCTTATCTAAAGGATATCTATTTCATATATTTCATATACATAAATCCTTTAGACTGGCACAGTGGCTCATGCCTGTAATCCCAGCTAATTTTCTGATGTTTTGTAGAGACAAGGTCTCTCTATGTTGCCTAGGCTGGTCTCCAACTCCTGGACTCAAGTTATCCTCCTGCCTCAGCCTCCCAAAGTGCTGGGATTAC